>CM050412.1:3820594-4063456 GCA_027564155.1 Gymnocypris eckloni scoliostomus
TGTGTAGCGACTGAGGTTAGGGTGGACTCTTTGCCCAGCCTCCCTCATGGACAGGCCATGATTTATCACATGGTCCACCAGAGTAGCCCTGATGTCATCTGATACACGTGTCCGCACTGGTCCTCGTCTTTGTCCTCGTCCTCTTCCACGTCCGACTCCTCTCTCTCTTTGTCCTCCTCTTACTCTGAATCTCATTGCCTCCATGCTTGCAAAGTTCTCAGAATGGCTTACCTGAGGCCTATTTGTAGTGCTAAGGCTCAGACCGATTGATGTTCTGTTTTCTGTGCTTTCAGGTGTGTATGTAAGTGCCTACAATTGCCAGATGAGTTTTGCATTTTGAACAGAGGGTTTTCCCAATGATAACAGGTGATTTCGTTTTTGAACAAAGTGTCTAATGTAAGAAAACGTGTGTAGTGTTTCGCAATAAGTGTGTTATAGAATTACAAACAAAGTGCAAAGTTGACAATGTGTTTAAGCTATGGTTACACTGTGTTTAAGGTATGCTACAAGAAGTTTAGGTATTGAGGCTTTGGTCTAAGCATTCGGTTTTAGTGTGTAAGCAATGGGCAAAAACTGAAACAAAAATGCACAATTTTACAGTTAAATGGCACTGCGATTAAAAATAGCCGTTTTAATGGGTTTCAATGGGGACATTTTTGTCCTTAAGGTCTTAAAAAGGAACTATTCTGTGTATCTAGTGCAAAACAGATGTATTAAAGGAAGGGGGGGGGTAAAATAGTAAAATCCCAATAAAAATACACAACTGTGCAAAAACGTATGCAGCTGAAAACAACACAGGCACAATGATAAAAGGGTTTGCAGAAGGGTTAAAAGACTAAAAGTTCAGCACGAGCTCACACTTGCACAGCTTCACTGGAGATGCAGGAAAGGCACATAGGTACACATTTACACAGTCGACACACAAGCACCACCTGAGTTAGGTCTATAAGCATGCCTGGACCTGGACTTCATTCAGCTAGAGATCTCAGTCAATGCACTTAAAGAGCACAGGTCTATCCTGATGTCTTCGATGGCACCCTTTGAAAGATCCTCTCATGTTCACATTTCAGCTGGGCAGGTGTACGGCTAAATATCGTTGCATAGCACCTTAAGTGTCAGATGTGTTCGAATGCAGCATCCTCTGAGTTTATGCTACAGTAACGTGTCAGTACTATTTATACACTGCAGTGACTTGATGTGTGTTTGTGTTCTTTCAATAGAAAGGATAAGTGATATTCACGTAGACACACTAGTTTAGTGCCAGTGACTGGTAACATGTGAAGTTTGTTCAGTACTCACTGTTCGTCTCCTTGTGTAAGATTGCAAGCCTTATGCTACAAATGTAACCAAAGAAAAACTAGACACCTACATTTATTTATGAGCATCAATCAGGCCTTAAAAACCAACCTTACTAACCAGTCATTTATGCTCTGTTTATATGATTTAGATTTGCACTATTCAATTTTACTGAAGCTCACTTGCACTGCTATTTTTACATATATACTGTATGTTGGATGTGTTACACTTAGACTGTTATGTTTAAATACTGAAATGTTCATTGTATGTGCTTTCTCTTGACTTGTAAAATTGCTTTGACAGTTTTTACACTCGCAGGCCGTTTTCATTCATTTACGAAGGGCCCCACGACTCTAGGGGGCCACTGATAACTGCTTTCAGGGGTAAAGCATACGCTCCGGGGCAGCAAGCCAGAATAAGTAGCCTAATTAGTGATGTGTTTTTAAATACGTGTCCCTGGAGCACAAAAGCGGTCGTAAGCAGCACAGGTATATTTGTAGAAATAGACAACAATACATTGTATGGATCAAAATGATACATTTTCCTTCTATGCCAAAAATTATTAGATATTAAGATCATGTTCCATGAAGATATTTTGTACCGTAAATATATCAATTCTTAATTTGTTATTATTAATATGCATTGCTAAGACTTCATTTGAACAACTTTCAAGATGATTTTCTCAATATTTAGATTTTTTTGCACCCTCAGATTCCAGATTCCCAAATATTGTCTGATCATAACAAACCATACATCAATGGAAAAATATTAGAACAGTATTTATGTAAAAAATTATTTTGTGTCACAATATACAATGCTATTGAAAAGGGGTTTTGGGTCAGTAATTTTAAATGTTCTTGTTTTATTAATACTTTAATTCAGGAGGGACGTGTTAAATGAATAAAAAGTCATAGTAAAGACTTATATGTTGAAAAAAATCTGCTTTTTAACTTTGTATTCATCAAAGAATCAAAGACAAAATATGGATTTCTGAAGATCACGTGATTTCTGAAGATCACATGACACTGAAAATACAGCTTTGATCACAGAAATAAATTACAGTTTAACACATAATCACATAGAAAACTGCTGTTTTAAATTATAAAAACATTTCACAATATTACAGATTTTTCTGTATTTATGATCAAATAAATGCATGTTTGATAAACAGAAGAGAAACATTATAAATCTCACCAATCCCAAACCTTTGAACACATAGACAAACTGAACCAAAACTGAACACATCAGTGTTTTAGAAGTCAGAAATTATTTATTTGAGAATTATCTGAATACCTCTGGTTAATAAATTTATAAATGCATGTATTTATTCATACCGCAAACAAAGCAGGTCCTCAAAGCAATGACTGGTTTCTACAGCGTTTGCTCCTGACTTACAGTAACGTGTTGATTCTGTACTGACGAGAACACACTGAGGAATATCATATTTCATAAGCATCGGACGACTCTCATCAGCACCACTCTCGGACGTGCATCATCATTAATGTGCTCGGTGATATAATGGCGTGCTGTGATTGTGAATCTTTATGCTGGCAGCGGTGAACAATGACGTCTGAAGGACAGTGATGCTGCTATAAACCAGTAACGCTCAGAGGATAATCGTAAATAACACAATCAACATTCATATTCAGAGACCCAGAAACCGTGTGATCTTCTGTCTAATATGATTTAATAAATCACAGCTCAACTGAAGCGTGGTATTAAGCGATCGGTGAATCAAGAGCGTCGAGGCTTTATGTCACACAGCAGCCTGATGATAATTAATACTGAACACTGATGTATCTATCAGATTTTACATGCACATAAGAAACGTTTTCCCGCATAAATTATAGAAGCCATTTTCTTTGTGCATCGCTGAATAAAGAGAGAGCATAACAGAGATGTACTCGCTCTCTTCTTATGGTAGTAGCTCTAATATCAAGCCCAACACACATCGTCTAAACCATGAGATGACGGCATAACACTTGCCAAATTCAAGGGATATTAAACAATAAAAATCATGAATTTCAAGGTCTTTGTAACGCATACTTCGTGGAGGCCAAGAAACTAGAGTTGAATGAATTCTTGTGCACACAAAACTCTGTATAATTGTATTTTTTGCTAAAGTCCTTGAGGCCATGCAATATGCTGCTAAGAATATTAACCCAAAAATGCTCATAACCTGCATCCTGCATACATGTTTTGACTTTGACGTCTCATTTATTTGCAATGAATTCTTAATAAACACTAAGTCTGATTTCTACTTTGCATACTTTGGCCTCCATCTATTACAGCAGGGTTGAGTGAAAAACTTCAAACAGAGATGCCATGCTTAGAATATGAATGAAATGCATTTTATTATTTCATGAGAAAGTCTAAATGAAACTGCATTGGGTCCGAATATTAAACCAGCAGCACACACAATGGTTAGAGCACGGGCTCGGTCCGCGGGGCTTTGGTCACCGGCGTCTCGGCCGTCTTCTCCCCCCTCCTCTTCCTCAAGCCCTTCATCTTGCGCGTCTGCAGCTTGTCCAGGTTCTGTTTCTGCATGTGCAAGCGGCCCAGTCTGGTGCCGAAAGCATCGTGGGAAATGTTCTTCTTCTTCTTGGGCTGCGAGTGAAACAGGTTTGGTTTGAGTTGATAGTCACGAGAACATCAGCATCATTAAACACATTCCTTTTATAATTTAATTGGACGTTGCATCAGCGCCACCTGCTGTGGTTTCTGACCGGATGATGAAACACAAACTTATGTGGATTCTACTTATTTAAACTATTCAGATAAGCCGTCTAGAATTATTCATGGAGTAGATCAAATACATACACTATTGCCAAAAGTATTGGCACCCCCTTTAAATGTGTGTGTGCGCGAGTGAGTGTGTGTGCATGCGTGCGCGCGTGTGTGTACGTGAGTACATGTGTGAGTGTGCGTGCGTACGTGTGTGAGAGTGTGCGTGCGTACGTGTCTGTGAGTGTGCGTGTGAGTGTGTGTGTGTGAGTGTGCATGCGTGCGTCTGTGTGTGTATGAGTGTGTGTGTGTGCGTACGTGTCTGTGTGTGTGTGTGCATGCGTGCGTCTGTGTGCGCACGTGTCTGTGTGTGTATGAGTGTGTGTGTGCGTACGTGTGTCTTGTGTGTGTATGAGTGTGTGTGTGCGTGCGTACGTGTCTGTGTGTGTGTGCGTGCAGTGTGCGTGCATCTGTATGAGTGCGTGCGCGTGTGTCTGTGCAGGTTACCTTCACTCCTCTGGGCTGTTTGTGAGCGGTTCTGTACAGGTCGTCTGAGGCCATGTGGCTTCTCCTCATGATGAAGTCAAAGGAAGGGCCCATCTCCTGCAGCTGGATCCGGGGCGTGCGACAGCCGGACTTCTTCAGCAGCACTCTGTGAACACAAGCAGAGCGTCAGGAGAGCGTCACTCCTCCAGATCTGCAGCCGTCTGATGGACCGAGGGGTTTTACTTGTAGCTGCGCATGTAGATCTTGCCCTCCTGCGCCGTGAAGTGAAACACGTGCTCGAGTCCAGCCAGTCGCACCGCCGACACCCGGGGCCCGCAGAAGAAATCTGACACAGAGAGAGAGAGAGAGACACACACACAGACACAGAGAGAGTGACACACACACACACACACACACACACACACACAGAGAGAGAGAGACACATGTGGTGCAGAATCAGCAGGACTCATAGTGCTTTCACACAGGACATGTGTGTGTGTGGTGTGTGTGCGTGTCTGTGTGAGTGTTGAGAGTGTGTGAGTGTGTGTGTGTGTGTGTGTGTGTGTGTGTGTGCATGTGAGTCTGTGTGTATGTAAGAGAGTGTGTGTGTGAGTGTGTGTGTGTGTGTGTGCATGTGAGTCTGTGTGTATGTAAGAGAGTGTGTGTGTGTTAGTGTGTATGTGTTAGTGTGTGTGAGTGCGTGCGTGTGCGAGTATGTGTGTGAGTGTGTTATTGTGTGTATGTGTGTGTGTGAGTGTGTTATTGTGTGTGTGTGTGTGTGTGTGTGTGTGTGTGTGTGTGTGTGTACATATGTGTGTGTGAGTGTGTCATTATGTGTGTGAGTGTGTGTGTGTGTGTGTGTGTGTGTGTGTGTGTGTGTGTGTGTGTGTGTGTTATTGTGTGTGTGTGTGTGTGTGTGTGTGTGAGTGTTATTGTGTGTGTATGTGTGTGTGAGTGTGTCATTATGTGTGTGAGTGTGTTATTGTGTGTGTGTGTGTGTGTGTGTGTGTGTGTGTGTGTGTGTGTGTGTGTGTGTGTGTGTGTGTGTGTGTGTGTGAGTTCAATCACCTGTCAAAAGGTTCCTCAAGCGCTGGTGCTCTCGGTCCGTCTCGAACAGCTCCCCAGCGAACACCAGCAGCGGTTTGGTGCCCTCGGGACACGTGTCCGTCTTCACACACACACACACACACACACACACACACACACACAGAGCTCGGGTAAGACACGTCACACACACATAATGACGCTCACGAGTCGTCTCTGCAGCGTACCTTCAGGTCTCTCAGAGACACGAAGCTCTCGATGCCCAGCTCGAACATGTCCAGCAGGTGGAAGTCAAACATGCGTCCTGCGAGCGGCACAGACACAAGTCAACACGAGCTCTCCCTCTAACACTGACCTCTCACCTCTGACCCCTCTCACCCACCGAATATCAGGTTGTTGGGCCTCTTCTTGTTGTGCGAGCCGAACAGAAACAAGGAGCAGTCTGATTTCTTGGAGAAGAATTCCTGAAGCAAAGCAGGCAGATGACGGTTAGGATCCCACACGAGGCTGATTAAGGTCAGAGGAGGGCTGTGCGTATGGACTTCATGGATATGGATTTTATCGACAACGATAATAAGACGATATTTTCCCGAGTGTGTTATTGTGCTGGCATCTTAAGGACTGCCGTGGACAGATGACTCCTGAAGTGTTTGATATTCTTCATATTCTGATCACGCTGATTAGAAATTAATCTTTTGGAAATAAGTTCAAACTGATTTTTACAATTAATGGGCATTATTACTTTTATAAAGCCTTTATTTTTCAAAAAATTTGCTTCATCTTTTGAGTTGAATTTTTACATTTAATCAGACAATGATAATAATAAGACATTAGTTACCGAGCAAATTAAATCAGTATTAAATGAATTTTTGCGGTGTAGAGGAAACACATGCGTCTGAAGAGGCGATTAAATACACTGCAGCGCAGAGCAACACTTAAAGGGACAGGCTCGAAATAAATGCGATTTTCTCGCATTTAAATAAGTGTATTCTCAACATTTTATTTCAACTTTTTTACTCGAAATGTAAAAACCTTTTTCTCGTAATTTAATGACTTTGTTCTGAAAATTTTACTTCCACATTTTTTATACAAAATTTTACTTTTTTGGTCAAAATAAAGAAATGCGTGAAATTTTACTTTTTTTTTTTTTTGGATTTACCAACTTTTTTATTCTATAAATATTTATTCTATATATTTATTTTATAAATGAGTTTATTCTCAAAATGCTATTACAAAAATTTTGTTTATTCTCAATCTTTTTACGAAATTGACAATTTTTCTTAATTTATTGAGTTCTCTCATTTTTATTACAACTTTTTTTGTCGAAATTTACCAACTTTTTTCTCAAAATGTTAGGAGTTTATTCTCAATTTGTATTACACATTTTTATAATGAAAAATTGGGTTTATTCAAAAAAAAATATTACGGATTTTCATTACGAAAATTGAGTTTATGTTTTCTCGAAATTCAACGACTTTAATCAAGACCGTTTTATTTTTGTATTATTGCTTGGCCCTAACCCTCTTCTGTAACACTGATATTAGAAATAGTTTTTTTTTAAATAAAAAGATACTTTAAATGATCAATTAAAACCATCAGCAGGTGGCAGCGAGTCACTATTTAACAACGAATAATTTCTACTGAACCGAATCATTTAAACGATTTGAATCACTCAGGAACGAATCACTGACGTTCCTCAGAGACACAAAACAGTGCTGTGGCCGCGTATGGAATTATATTAGTTAACGAGTATATTGCAAAAACGGGCAATATGTCTCTCAATTAACTTTTTTTTAATGATTTTGAGATAAAACGGTACTCTTTGTGTCACATTGATTAACTACATAAATATTCCGCCCCCATATCTTGATAGTGCGATCACTCTAAATGTATTTTAACGCGCTCACGATAATCTAAGCTACTAGACGTCATCACGTAATGCAAGCAATACACTCGATGATGTCAAATCGCTCATCATTAAAAGTTACGATATATATATATACACTATATACAGCACAGCCCTCGGTCAGAGTCGTGAATCATGAGCTCACCAGCGCCGTGGAGTCGTCGAACGGCCGCACCATGTTCTTCCTAACAACACAAACACAATCACAATCATCTCAAACCACCTCGAGCTCAAGCTGCGGCGGCAGCGCACACTCACCTCTTGTACAGCACGGCGTTAGGTTTCTTCAGTGCGTACTGAGAACGACAGACAGACAGATGAAGAAACAAAAGCAGTGACGCTTCATAGCACTGCAAACAAGGTCAGTAAATCCGGTTCTGTGATAAGTAGTAAACCGATTTAATCGCACGATGTTTGCATAGCTTCTCAGTGAGCTGTGATATATGATGCTCCTCCTGAAAGCACAAGATGGAGGTTTACTACTGATCACAGTGCCTGATGGTGCTAGTGATGTCTCACCACGTCCTTCAGCGCCTGAGAGACCGTCTCACTGGTGTTGCCTCCTTTGATGATCATGCTGTTTTTCTGGCTCTCGATGAGCTTGGGCCCGCGGCTCTGTAGGAAGCGTTTGGAGCGCCTCGTCTTGGCCTTCCTGAGGAGCCAGATGCAGACATCAGCTGGCGCTCGTCACACACAGAGCATGTGAACGGAGCGCGAGCGATAATATTTCCTTCAGAGCGAGAGCCTTTTTCTGAAGATTCCGCTCCGCTTGCTCAATACGCTCAGTGCCGCTTGCTCAGCCCAAAATGCCCCTTTGTTAGGCTAATTTGCTAGTTCCAGAATCTGTGCAATAGTTTGTCTAAGCTAGTGTTTCTAAAACCATTTTCTAATTGAAAGACGTTTTAATAGACCGTATTTCCTGCAGTTTTGGTCTATTTTAATTTTAGAAAGTTTTTATTTTATTTACGCCACAAAATAATTATTTGTTAAGTGCATTTCATCTTTACATTATCGGGCCCGTGCTTTCATGGGCCCGATAAGCATTTTGTGAAATTCTATATCTGCATTTCATCTTGTGTGCGTGTTTTGAACATAAAGCGGCGTTTTAATGGAAAAGTATACTTTTTCAGTTATTGAATTTTTCACTAAAGTTTTCCAAGTGGCTTCAAAAACAAGACTTGTTTTTAAATTAAGAATTTTTATTTTATACATTTAAATTAGGGATGTTCATTTCGGTTATTTTTCCTAACCGTTAACTGACAAGAATATTTGAAATTAGAACTGAATTAAATTAAAAAGAATAAGTGTCTGTGACCCGTTAAAAATACTAACAATTGTTTTCTGGGAATTAATTTCACATGCGCAAAAAGCAGCAGACAACAGAACGAGGATTTACATGATCATATCATTACATCACGCACCTGCAGCACTTCTGTGAGCAGAGAAAAACATAATAAAGCTAGGCGCTATATATTATAACGAATAAATAGGCATATACTACAAATATATTTTCACTTAAATAATAATTTAAGAAAACGAAAGAAATACTGTGCAACACGCAGCCGACTCAAAAAAAAAATCCTGGGTTATTTTTTTTAACCCAAATGCTGGGTTGAGCCTTTTGGGTCATTTTTTTGGGGTTATTTTTTATTTTATTTATATAATTGTTTCTGTGCAGTATATCGTAAAATTTTATGCAGAGCAACATACAGGCGCGCAGTGTGAATCACTAAATGAACGTCGTGTTGCACATTCTCTTGCACATCCGTGTTTTTTATTAATATTTATTATCCACAGTATACTGTATTGCACATTTTATCTCATTGCACATCTTACTCATTTTATTTTATTATTTGTCCCCTTTTTCATTCTCACCTATATTTATATATATATTCTCTTGTGTTATGTTTCATTGTTTTATTGCTTATGTTATTTTTATTTTCTATTTTATTATTATTATTATTTTATTTTTTTTTGCACTTTCCATTGAGCGGACCTGTCCCGACCTACATTTCACTACTGATTATACCCTGTATGATTGTGTATGTGACAAATAATAAAGAACCTTGAACCTTGCGTCGGTCTCATTACGTGATGAAGAGTCTGATGCTTTGCATAAAATAAACGATTATATTTATAAAGATACAGAATACAAATACTTTGGATGTTAAAATATGTCCTCAGAGCTGTTTACTGTTTGTTTTTGAGCAGGTTGTGAAGGCAATTGCAGTTCATTTCAGCTATGAGTGAAGCGCAGGGCGGCGGTCTTATCCGTGATCAGTTCCCGCCGAACACGACTCCAGCTCGGGCACGAGAGCCAGAGCCGTTACGGTGGAAACCGAATTACAGAGTGGTCGATTTACTTGTGAATTACGTCTGTTTAATGTTTAATCTTTACTTCTAATGTTTTTTTTTAAACAATATTAAATAGGCAATGTGTTACATAAAAACAAGCAAATGAGAAGTAAAGGAAGTTATCACGTAAACTAGTGGTTCTGGTGTATTTTACAAAAGTTTAAAGGATTTAAGTTAATCTGTAAACATTATTTCATGCATAAAGTTAAAAAAAGCTAATATTATAATAGAAACGAATATACCCATTAGCTGAGTTAAATCAACCATTTATGAAGGGGTAAATAAACAATCCAATTTACTGGGTAAAATTAACCCCAAATGTGTTCTGTCCTATATTTACCCCCAGCCCAAATTGGGTTGTTTTTAACCCAGTTTTTTTAGAGTATGCAGAGTTTGTTCATTATTGTGCAGCGCGAAATTAAAGCAGACGGCAGAAAGCTGAATTCTATTTTTTTCGTCTTATTTTACAAAAAAGCTAATATTATTTTTTTTATTGTGAATGTACACAAATAAAAGCAGACCTTTTACAATTCCGATTATCTTCATGACCAAGAGGAGTTGCTTCCACTGTTAGAAGGGAAAAAAATCAAGTGCTTGCTCCAGCGCCGCATGCACTCACATTTAAGCATTCTACCTTGACAATGCAGCCTGTTCATTATCATTATAAAAAATAACCAGTCAAACATATGGAAAAAACACACTGCTCTATTTAAATATGTAGCCAAATCTGTGCCGTTAAGCGTTATCACCCTACCCGCTTGAAGTTATGCAAAACATTTTGAGTTACGTGGATATTGTAATGGGAGGGAAATAGGCTTAAATAAAAGGTAAATAATATTTTGACATTCAAATACATGCGAATACGGGAACATTTTGTGTTGAAGGAGAGACCCAACATGGGTTTCAGTTTCGTTTTAGACAAAAATAATTTGTTTTGGTTTGTTATTTCTTATTTTTCATTCTTGTTATTTTCTATCCAATTGTTAACTGAAAGGATTTGTTGTGGAGTGAGGGGAACTAAAATTGCCTTTGTTGTTTATTATAATGTTTGTAATTCGCGTAGGCCTATTTCGCGAATTGAACATTTGACGCGCGAGTTGAAAAATCTGAACTTTGGCGGATATTCATGCCGCGTTAACCAATCAGGAGCTTGCTCTAGCAGTGACGTGATTACGAGGAGGCAGAAAATCCAAAACAACAATGGAGGACAAATTAATCGTGGTTGTATGTGGGTACCCGTAGCTGTACGATACTACTTCGTACTTTTACAAAAACAGGAATACATTTTGCAATGAGACAGGAGCTGAACCCCTCCCATGACGCAAATTCACGTCTGTTGTGTAGTGAATTTCACGCACGATTGAAGCGTATTTCACGCACGAATGAAGCAAATTTCACTGGCGAATGAAGCGAGTAAACTTAAAATGTTCAAGCGTCCAACTACGCGCAAATAGCACGATTTATTCACTTAATTCGCGTCTGGTGTGAACGCACCTTTACACTCTCAACTAGGGATGCAGCGATTAACCGTTTTTACTATTAACCGCACTTTAAAACGTCACGGTTAATTAATCGTAAAAGCTCCACTATACAGAGTGTTTCAGTTGCACAGAACGGAACTGTTGCAACTTGCGCAAAACAAAACAAAAAAGTAACACTAGCGGTGCACCAGCTTAAAATGCCGTGCTTATCAGAGACACGGAGGCTACAACACACACTAGATTAAGTATGACAGGGCAACCAACCAGCGATCCTTTATTTCCACCAGAGAATGACTGAAGTGGATAATGTGGGGCCATTTTGGGTACACCGAGAATAACCAGGGCGTCATTTAAATATTGCCGTTTAAATTGCTGTTAGAGTATATGTTACATAAGGGATAATGCACGGCTAGCCAACCTGTTCTCGTTGTGAAATAAACGGTTTTAATGCACGACATGAAAGCAAGGACCACCTGACGCGAAGTTCGTTAGTTCTAGCATTCTTCCTGCTTCAGACAGAGATGCGGAAAGAGAGAGACACAGAGAGAGAGAGAGAGCGCGCGTGAGAGAGAGAGGTGACAGTTGCGTGTGCAAATTAGTCTACCTGCATCTGCGCATCACTACAAACAATGAAGATATGAGTTGAGTCATTTAAACAGTAATTTTACCCCCCTCTTTGCTGACTAATATAATGTACTAGGGATCCAGTATCTAAGCTATTTTATTAATGAAAGTCGCTGGGCAGCGTTGACAAGTTTCTGTCCTCTTAAATTGACCTCGATCTCACAAACCAAAATAATAGACACGATTTTCTCAGGTCATATGTAAAATCAGATGAATAAAGATTAAATTCAGGATTCAGAATAAAAAAACTTTCACCATCTTTCCAAGTTCTGTACTTTAGGTCTAAAAGAAATGTAGAAAGATTATACAAAATGAAAACACCATAAACATTTGTGATCTATTTCCAATTGTTATTTTCAAAAGGGAAATACTGACATGCATGTTTATAGAGCAGAGGTCACCTTTTTAATTCCAATAGAATAGTTTTTTTATTATTTAGTATTATTATTTTGTGCTGCATTATTGCTTACTGTGTTATTTCTATAATTGTTGCAGCCCTACTCTCAACACGCTCCGGGAACTATCCCAGGCTTCTCTAGTGCTTTCTTTCAACCTTATATTATACACCACTAGTCAAACGTTTAAAAACAGTAATATTTTCTATGTGAATATATATATATATATATAACACTGTAATGTGATCAAAGCTGTCACTCCAGTGTCACATGATCCTTCAGAAATCAGTCTTTGCTGCTCAAGAAACATTATTTATTATTATTATTTGCTTTGATGCACAGAAAGATCCATAGTTGTACATGTATCTGAAACAAAAGCTTTTGTAGCATTATACACACTATATACTATTCAAAAGCTTGCAGTCGGTTTATTTATTGAGAAATAAATTATAACAATTAATACTTTTATTTTTCAAGGATGCTTAAAATTGATCAAAAGTGGTGTTACAGACGTTACAAAATATTTATATTTTAGAGAAATGCTGCTTTATCTATTTTTTATATTAATAATATGTTTTATGCGGCAAATCAGCGATTATGATTACTGAAGATCACGTGACACTGGGAGACATAATTTGTTATTTTGCTGTACTTTAGATCAAATAAAGCAGGCTTGGGGAGTAAAAGAGTTTAAAAAACATTACAAATCTTACTGTTCAATAGCATTTGACTGGTACAGTATTTATGTCTTAATCCAGAAACATGATTTACAGGCGTTTAATGAGTTTATTATATTAGTGGGGTCACGTGGTAATAACACCAGAGTATTTAAACCGCATCTCTGATACTGCTTCAGTATTTGATCTATGACCACTGAGAAACACGACCAAACTACACGTTAACACAAGCGACGCTAGTACACGTGAAGAGATGATAAATTTACTCACACAATCCCGTCCCGGTGTGCCATCGTGTAAATCTGTATGCAGCGATGGGAACACGTGCAACCGTATACAGCGAAGCTGAGAAACGACACCAACTTCCGGTGAAGACCGGACGTTTCATAATAAGAGTCGATAAAATTGTTTTCTTCACATCACAAAACACGACACAACTGGACTTTTTCCCCCACAAAATCCCTGGAATACTTTTATATCCTCCTGAGAACAAGACAAAAACGTTTCGTGAATTAAGTTATTTTTTTCATTACATTGTTTAAAAAGCATAAGAAAAATTTGATTATAATTAATTATATTGTATTAATATGTTATGGTATGCCCACTGTATATTACAGTTTTTCTCAATTGTTTACACACATTTTCTGAAAGCATGCCTCATATTCTCAGAACTCTACACACAAATCCAAAAAAACACACAATGGGCAAAACCCCTCAATTCTCCTGCAAAATGAAACTTTACATTCAAAACAATGTTATTTCTTCTCAAAATGGGATTTTGTTTTCAAATGACACACACAAACCATCATATGTATAGACATTTATAAGAACCAGCTGAACACTGATGTGCTCAATGTAAAACACTTCTTCTCCATTCATCATAATGACTTAGGCCTTTTTTTGGTTCAGTGTTACATTTACTACAGACAGTACAAACATAAGTGTGTTGTAAAATATTTGAGAATATTGTTTTTATACTCAGAACACACAAATACACGGTAAAATTTTATTTTTCCCGCAAAAACAATGTACACAGTGTACATCCCATTCCCAACCAACACAAAGTTGCACATACACTAAATACAAAACAACAGAAGAATTTACTGTATACAGTGTTGAGAGTATGCATAAATTGTGGGACTCACTTGCACATAGTTATATCGCAATTCTTTGACTCTTTCTGAATTGCGTTCAAATGGCACCCTGTAGACCTTCTTCATCCTGAGATGATTTCTGCGCAAGACACGGTCCAGTGTTGAGAAGCTTACCCTATCAATATTTTGAAACATGTCATTGTTTTCTATAATTTTTCTTTGTATTTGCCGTAATGTTATGGCGTTGTTTTCTAGGACCATGTTCATGATTTCAGTTTCCTGTTCAGGAGACAGAACACGTTCCCAACCACCTTGTGTTGGTAATCTTTCAGTTCTGCCAAACAAATAGTAAAATAATGTAAATACAAAGTAGGTATTGATGGACCTCAAACGTCCTGCGTGATCAAAAATTGAAGGAAGGCTTCAAATATCAAAGTGTTGAAATTTATTGATCAGAACAGCGCGCTGGGTTGTCTCTAGACAAGATGCCTTAAAAAGAACCAACCCAGGAAAACATTTTTGCAGAACATTTATAATATCTGTCGACGTGTGTTGTCTTCTCATTGGCCGCCAGAACCATCCAACGCTCCTCCAATCAGCATTCTCCTCCTTTTGTTCCCTTGGGTCCTGCAAAACAACACTTAACACGCCCACCCCCAGTTTCTGCCTAAGTATTCTAAACTGGTTATGTGTGTGTGTGTGCACATTCCACTGGCCGTTGGTCACTCCCACACATCCACATAACACACTCTAAGCAAGCACCTTAGTATCAGCTCTTAAGTTTGGTTATATCAGCAAGCACACTTCTAATAGCTTATGTAAAAAAAAACATCCCATACATAAACACATATTACCATAATCATTTCCCCTATTATGCATACATTTTATTCATTACTTTAGAAATCATAGGATTACATCCTTCAATCCCTCTCTTGACCTCTGAAAGAGGTCACACATCGTTTTCCTCTTCATGAACTATTCTTTCCCTGACAATTAAAAACTGAACATATATCAAATGTAAACGACGTGGCTGAATCTTCTTCATAGTCAAGTTCTATACCACCATATTTTGTCAGACACGTGTCCCTCTCTAGTGATCTCTTAGGCCTGGTTACGTTTGAGTCTTGCTGTAATTTTTCTATGCCTAAAATAATACCTACGATAGTGATGGAGATGATGAGGAGGAAACCCATACCTGGCCAATTTTCCCACAGTATCATTTTTTGTACCTTCTTCAAACACAAAATCAGTATGAAAAATTAACACATTAAAACCTTAACTCATACACTTGTAATTAATGAAAACGTGATTATATGAAATTAAATAAAACTCATAAAAACTTGTGAAATTAATTATAATGAATATATGGTTATAACTATGTCTACTCCTGTGAAAACTTCACTTAAAATGTTCTGGACTCTTTGGGAGTCTAGTTTGTCCAGACTACGCCCCAGCCGGGGTACAGAAACACTTTTCACTCTGTGTTCTACACACCAATCTCTCATGTGTTTTCTTTTTGTGATTAAATTAAAAAAATTCTGCCGTCTTCTTCCTGTGTCACTGTACATTCACCAGGTTTGTACATTCACCAGGTTTTTTGTTTTGTTGTTTCACTTTCTCCACCCCATATTTGTCTTTGAATGTCACTGCAATACCTGCACCATATGTACAATCTGCACTCACACAATGTGCCAAAGGTTCGTAATTTTCCAGCACTTTTACCCCCAGCATCCACAGCATCCTCCCTCTCTTGGACCTGAGACCCCAGGTCCACTGCAGTTTGTGTTAGGGACCTACTTGGGGGATCACATGCAGCACAAGCAGAAAGATGATACCATGTATCGCCTTTACCGGCTAGGCGAACACAATGCAATGTTCTTGAGGTGCCTCTCAGGGGTTCAGACCATCTGGCTTCATTCCACTTCCTACGGAATTTCTCAGTCTGACCCACTCGGTTGGTTGGGGAATTGGTTCTGGTTCATTGTCTGCAGTGACCTGCTGGGAAAATTTTTAATCAGAGCAGTTAGTTTGTCAAAATAAACACAGTGTGATAAAGGTGTGATTTGGTCAGGTCTCAGTGGCGTTGAAGGTCCAGGGAAAGAACGACCTGTAAGCAACTCAAAGGGTGAAAGCCAGAAATCCTGTTAACAGAGGAACGTACAGACATTAATACCAATGGAAGGGCAGATAACCACGTCAATTTGGTCTGTGCACAGATTTTAGCCAATTTCCGTTGTCGCAGAGGTGAAAAGGTGAAAGCTGCCGAATTTACAAATGACATGACTGAATGTGTGGTGAGAACAGTCACCTGATGCCCCATGACTATGTGTGATGTTTTCTCAATTATCTTAGCTAGGTCTGCTACAAACCTAGCACAGGTTGGCTGACGTTGTTCAATACCATCCAATAGGACACTGACATACATCAAAACTCTTCTGGTCCCTGTCTGTTTTTGAAATAGGACCCCATGTGCACTGTTTCCTGTTTCAGAGACATCCAGAAAGAAACCTAGGGAATAATCTGCACAATTTAGATGGGCTGCATGAGCCATTTCTGTTTTTAAGGCAATAAAAGCTTGTTCTGCCTCAGGGGTCCATGTCAATTCAGCCTTTAAATTTGTCATACCCTGTTCTTCACCATCTGTCTTAACGGTGTGGTCAGCGAGATGAACATAGGGATGTAATTTTTGCTGAACCCTGTTAGGCCCAGGAAGGATAACATGTCCTTCACTGTCAGTGGTTTGGGGTGTGCTGAAATACTGTCACGTTGGCGGCAGGAGAGTGTGGAGCCCTGAGCTGTGATTAACCTTCCCATAAATGTGACAGATGGCCTGCTGACCTGCAATTTTTCTTTACTGACCTTAAATCCTGATACATACAATTGTTGCAGTATCAGATCAGTTGCCTTTAAGCATTCTTCATTAGTTGTGGCAGCAAGCAGCAGGTCATCTACATACATAATTAGAACACAGTCTGGGGGAAGAGTACAATTTTGCAACTGCATTTTTAAGACCTGATTAAATATTCCTGGAGATAGCACAAATCCTTGTGGCAATCTGTTGTATGAATACTGGTGGCCTCTGTATGTGAAGGCTAAACATGATTTACATTCTTCAGATAATGGTATACAGAAAAATGCGTTTGCCAGATCAATGCATGTAAACCACTGGTGAGCTGGGGTTAAATTTGAGATCGTGACATATGGGTTCGGTACAGTCAATGTTGGAGTTGTCACCATACTGTTTATTCGTCTGAGATCATGTACTAGTCTGTATTTGTTGGTGCCTGGTTTTTGCACTGGAAAAATAGGAGTGTTCCATGGAGATTGCCATGGAGTGATAACTCCCCTTTCCAGGAGCCCCTGAACAGTTGATGCAATACCCTCCTCTGCCTCAGGTTTGTTCCCATATTGTGGTACCCATATTGGTTCGTTTGAGGATAAATTGAAAGTCACAGGTGCAATGTTGCATAGACCAACATCTGTTGGCCCCTGTGACCATAGGTCAGATGGTTGTGCTGCAATCAACTGCTCAGTCCCTGGGCCATCTGTCTGTTCCCTTCCATGACACCTGGAAATTTGGTTGTGTGCCAGCGACCCCATATCCTCAGTCCTTCCTGTCACCCAATAAGCCTTGGCTGTAGGGGAATACAAGATCATGTTAATGTCAGCAGTGATGTCACAGGGCTCCCAATCGTTGACAGCCCTTAATTTTTTAGTCATAGCCCCTAATTCCCTTGCCTCATGGCCTGGATGTAATGCCATAGAAATATGTGGCGCAGCTGTATCTGTCATTTCGTACCATTGTAGCTGTTCTGGAGTTAATAAAACAGGGGCTACTACGCCCTCTTTTCCTACATATAGGCCATCTCCCGTGAGATGCCACCTATCCCCTTCTATGTCGTTAAACATTTCTTGGTACATGACTGTGTCATCTCTGTCGTAAAACAATGTACAGTGTAGTGGGTCAATGGGTGGTAAGTAAACATCTATGTCCATTATCCATGGTCGGTGGTTGTTATACAGGGTCACTACACTCATTAGGGATGGGGAAATGTCTAATTCTACCCAATAAATGTCAGCTGCCTCCTTTAATGGCCCTCCTAACAGAACATTCTGCCTGCAGCCTTTTGAAGCAGTCTGTGAGCAATCAACCTGTGTGCCATCTGGAAAAGTCACTATTACCCCTTGTGGTGAACATAAAATGCTGGCCCCTAATTTAATAAGTAAATCCCTTCCCAGCAGAGGTATAGGAGCATTAGAGGAGTACAGGAATGAGTGTGGTAAGCTCTGATTCACAACCTGGACGGTTAATTGTTTTGTCATTGGCCAATGTTCTAACCCCCCAGAGAAACCCATGACTCCCACTGTTTTATCACTCAGATCTTTATCTGTGATTGTGCCTCTTGTTACAGTGGAGTATGTGGCTCCAGTATCCACCAGAGCCCTTAGTGGTTTGTTGTCAACCACTATTTCCACGAGGGGTTCAGCCATTCACAGGCTTCTCCCCTCATGGTGGTTCTCTGTGGGCCCCTTCAACAGTCCCCCGCGTCTCCCTCCAGGCCCCATGTTGGGTGCATAGGTGCCTGTAGGTTGGCTGGAGACGGGTGCTGTTGCCCCGGGTATCGTGAGGTGTATGGTCCCCTGCCACGACCACCAGGTCCACCTCTAAGAGGACCCCATCCCCCTGCAGGTGGCCCTGTGAATTGGCCGTCCCCTTGCTGTGAGGGACATGTACTTCTCCAATGATCAGTGCCTCCACACAAGAAACACGCACCCCTCTGTGGACCCCCACCTCTGCCTCGTCTGCCTCTAAATCCCATATTCCCCCCTCCTTGTTCTCTATTACCTCCCCAGTTACCCCTTTGAGACCCTGAAGTGGGATATGTTGATCCCTGGTCATACCCAAAATAGGGAGGAACCGGTGACGGGGTGGGTGGGTCATTCACAGACTGCTGAGACATTTGCTTAGTTTTCTTTGGACCATTATTTCTAGCTATGTCCAATTGCAATTTTAGCAGCTGATTTTTTGTCTTTTCTAACTCCTCCTCTTCTTTGTGAAGTTTATCAACTGTCCTATCAATGTGAAACACTAGGTGTCTCTCCCAGACTTCATTAGTTGCCACTGGAATGTCTGGATTACCCTCCATGGCCTGTTTTACGCCATTGGGGGCTCCTGACATCACCGCTGATCTGAAAATGTCACGTGTTATGGGATTATTCAAACTGTTTTCCTCAACCATTTGTTCCCATTCTGCAGCACATCTAAAATAGTAACCTGCTCCAGTCTCACCAGGCTTAATGCGGAATTTAATGTTTTGATATGTAGTTGGGGGTGTGGGGAATTGTTTTCTTAAAGCCATCCCCACCTTTGTACATACTGTTGTGTATGGCTCATGGTTTGGTGTATTCTCAATATCAGCGTCTTCCTCAAAGTCCCTCATCTGAGAAGCAGTAAAAATTTGACCTAAAAGGCATCTCAGATCTCCCACAGCCAACGTGGTTCCGTGGCATAAGGCCATTAATTTGGTTAACCATCTACCCCCTCCGGAGGTGATGGGGGGCAGTTTTGCTAATACTGCCGTCATGTCACTATGACTCCATGGTTGGTATTTAGGGCCCTGAGTCCCTGCCACTAATGGCATGTTATACACATCTGATGAATTCTCCCAACCTGAGCATAGTTGCCTCTTAGGGGTAGAGCTCTTTCCCTGCCTATGCTGATTTTCCGGGTAGGTGCTACACCCCCCACTAGCCTTAGGCTGAGTGCATGGTACCGTCTGTTTCTGCCTGGTTCTGTCTGCTATAGGACCATCCATGGTCATAGTTCCCCGAATGACTATTTGGTGTGTGTCTTCACCTTCATCTTCACCTTCTCTCTCTATAATACTTCCCCGAATGCTTCCATCATCCCCCTCTTCTCTGTGCTGCGATGCCTCATTATGTACACTTCCTTCTTGATCTGACTCCCTTCTCTGTCTGTGTGAACTGTTTTGTTGCTTAGTGGCATCCAGCCTTGCTGCTAATAACTTAATTTGTTCATTCATTGTGTCTAATTCATCTATTTCTACTTCTACCGTTCCATCTTTCACCATAACCTGTACCTGCTGTAAATCTTGCTGCGGTGCATAGGGCGGTGGCCTTACTGAGTGTAAGTCCGGATATAAACCTGGAGGCGGGGCCAATACTGTCTGATCTGAATCCCTACCCTGTGCATTTCCTGACTTTCTTTTCATTTCTCTCTCTGAGGTCTCTGCCTTCACTGGCTCCCTATTTCCCTTTTTCTGAGGACTTAGTGCAGTTGCTGTCAATGCAATTCTAGTCCACAATCGTACCTCAGATCTATACTCTTCTTCCTGATTATTACATTTCTTTCTATTCATCCAATTTACCTTCCCCTTACTTTCTACATGCTTTTTTAACCTCATATACGCTCTTTTTTCCATATCTCTAATCTTGGGTGCCAGGGTCACTGATATTTTATCAGGATCATCCCACCCATTTTCAATACACATCTGACTCCATTTATTTTCCCAAATTTTTCTTCTTTCTTATGGTCTTTAGGCATTGCTTGTGCTAACAACATATCCACCACATTACTCCATTGTTTTACAATGGGTGGACAGCCATACTCCTCACATTCATTTGGATAATCATAACATTTCTCAACCTTGTACATTTTTACTTTGCTTTGAATGAGGCAGAAGAAAAATGATTACTTATATTTTCTGCTCCTTTTCTCTCTCTCTCTCTCCTGTATTTGACCTTCACTTTCAGCAGTGTTCACTTACACACATTCATTCACTCGCACCCGTACACACATACACAAACTACAGTCACAGTGAGCTCACTTTTTCTCTCTTACGTCCTTTCATCCACGCACAGTGGGTCGCACACACACTTGCTCACACACACACACAGTGGGGCCCCCCTTTCTCTCTCTCTGTCTGCTCACACACACACAGATCAAAAGAGAAAAGCACCAACAGGTCTCATTCTCTTTTCGGGAATGAAAAATCTATCAGTTTTTATCTTTTTCTTTATCAATAAATCACAAAAAACAATATTTAATTCAACAGATGCAAAATAATAACCCAACACTGCAAATAAAAACGACTACAGCAATTCACACAGCAATTTCATATGGCAAATGTATACAATTATTTACAGTCTTTAACACTCTATATACAATAAATGACTGGGTGGTCTGGCTACCCCTCAGTTCTTGACCGGGTGGTCTGGTTACCCCTCGGTATTATAATAAATGACTGGGTGGTCTGGTTACCCCTCAGTTCTTGACCGGGTGGTCTGGTTACCCCTCGGTATTATAATAAATGACTGGGTGGTCTGGTTACCCCTCAGTTCTTGACCGGGTGGTCTGGTTACCCCTCGGTACTACAATAATTTCTGATCAATATATATCAACACTTCACTAATTAAAAAAAAAATGGAACGGAATACAATTCAAATTCAACACATGAAATTTAGAATGTCCAATTGCAGAAGTTTGATTTAACAGGTTTCTGCTTACCTTATTTTAATCGGTGCACCGTGTGTTGAACTCAAGTTCGTTCCGTCCCGGAACTCCGGTTCTCGCCGGTCTTTTACGATTAATGCCTTTTTTCCCAATCACGTCGGGGTCACCAATTGATGGACCTCAAACGTCCTGCATGATCAAAAATTGAAGGAAGGCTTCAAATATCAAAGTGTTGAAATTTATTGATCAGAACAGCGCGCTGGGTTGTCTCTAGACAAGATGCCTTAAAAAGAACCAACCCAGGAAAACATTTTCGCAGAACATTTATAATATATGTCGACGTGTGTTGTCTTCTCATTGGCCGCCAGAACCGTCCAACGCTCCTCCAATCAGCATTCTCCTCCTTTTGTTCCCTTGGGTCCTGCAAAACAACACTTAACACGCCCACCCCCAGTTTCTGCCTAAGTATTCTAAACTGGTTATGTGTGTGTGTGTGCACATTCCACTGGCCGTTGGTCACTCCCACACATCCACATAACACACTCTAAGCAAGCACCTTAGTATCAGCTCTTAAGTTTGGTTATATCAGCAAGCACACTTCTAATAGCTTATGTAAAAAAAAACATCCCATACATAAACACATATTACCATAATCATTTCCCCTATTATGCATACATTTTATTCATTACTTTAGAAATCATAGGATTACATCCTTCAGTATACATTTCCTAAATACTTGAAACATACTTTACAGTATTTTTACAGTCCTACAGAACAGTCCACAGGCAATACTGTACTACTGTACTCATTGAGTACTGTATTGATATGCAGTACTGCAATTTTCTAGTGAGAGTAGATTTCTTACCTATTCTCATTTCGGAAAGTCCGGATGATGGATGCTACAGTGTACCTGCTCAAATGTGGCTGTACTCTTTGCCCAGCCTCCCTCATTGTTAGACCATGGTTGACCACATGATCAACCAAAGTGGCTCGGATCTCATCAGAGATTACGGTCCTTGGCCGTCCTCGTCCTCGTCGTCGTCCTCCTCCTCCTACTCCTCTTACTCTCACTCCTCTGGCTCTGCCTCTGTTTCCAATGTTGGCATCCATTGCTCCAAAACAGAAGAGCTCACCTGTTGCCCTTTTATGCTAAAGCTCTGATTGCTAATTGTAAAACTGTGTGACGGGTGTTTGCCCTTGTAATGAGTCAGTGTGCATATTTGAATGGCAGTGTGTTCCTTGTGAAAACAAGATATTTTCTGCATGAAAATTGTGCCAAAAGCAGAGAATTGTGTGTAGTGTTTTGAAAAAAGTGTGTTTTAGAACTGCAATTTGAGTGTAAAGCAGGAACTGTGCTTGTAGTTTAGCAGAATTGGTTCAGGGGGTTGGTGAATGAGTTACATGTTGTGGTCATTGTGTCTCAAGTACCAGAATTTGTGTGTAAACAATTGAGAAAAACTGTAACTGAATATTAACTGCACCAAATTTGGAGTCTTTCACTCAAACCCTCTAGCGCCACCTCGTGTTTATGCAAATAACATGAGTGAACCCTCTTGATCCTTAAGAGATTATTGTGTCCTTTGATTCCTTGTCTCAAGACGATTAGAATGGCAGAACTTCTAGACAGTCAACTAAAAAAGCTTGGAAATCAAGTTGATCGGTCTGTTTACAAATAACGTGTGAACAATGTTGTCAAAGAGCTTGCCAAAGAGGCTATATCTCCGCAATGCTTTAGTGTATTTAGACCAAGCAATGGCTTGAGGCTACGTGTACAGTTTCAGCACAGCACCACCTAGTGGTTGGGAGATGGCTATTTATGCTTATAACTTCTAATAACTAGACTGGTCTCTTTATATTCGGAGCTGAATGGTACCCAATTTTATTTTTATTTTTTCAAAGGCTTGATTGTGTTTACGGGGTGCAGTGTAACGTATTCATTCGTCATTTAAAAAAAAAAAAACTATTTTAGCATATTTATTCTACCTTTATTCTAGGCTGTTCCAGTTCTCGGCGAAACGGTCTGTTGAGTTCCTGGTTTTATGAAGCCCCGCCCTCAGAAATGCACAATGGGCTCAGATTGGTTAGCTGGCACAGTGTGTTGTGATTCGCCAACCGTCTAGTGCACGTTCACATCACGCCCATCACGCCCCTTACCATCGCAGGTTGCTTGTTCCCCAGGCAGGGGCGCCGCTATGGATTCTCGGCCCCCTGGACAACATATTCACTCGGGCCCTCCTGTCTTCCAACTTTTTTTATAAAGTTAATTTAGAAAAACGTTTTTTAGTTAGTTAAATATTTTATTTTATTTCTTAAAGTAACGACCAAGAGGCCAGCGGCAGACAGGTTGCAAATTATTATTATTATTTTTTTGATACATTTGATTAATCAATGCATGCTGATGAACTTTTATCATAGTTTATAGCTATATGGTAACGAAAGTGTTCAACATTCAACCCCTTCTTTTTCATCAGTATTATTTGTGATTTAAATTTTGTGACAGGAATTCCTCTTTTTGCTTTCACTTTCACGATCTTGAAAGTGAAAAGAAGATCACTTTCGCTTTATAAGAAAAGAACAACTGTCTGTTTTGCTTATATCTATACACCTTTCACTTTTTAAGACTAAAACAAAAAATGGATTCATTGTTATTCTTAATTAAAAAGCACAACAACAATAAAACAGTACTTTACAATGACAAACTAGCATAACATTTATTAACAAAAACGAATAAGATGAGGTATGGCATAGGACACATCACATGCTGTATTATACTGACTAATACATAACAGAATGTTTAGCAAACACTGAGGAATCAAATAATAATAATATAAAAAAATAAGGAAAGCCTCCATAGTGTAACATAATTCAAATCAAATCACTTTTATTGTCACATCACCACAGCACAAGTGCCTTGGTGAGTGAAATTCTTAAGAGCGTGCTCCAGACAGTGCAAAAAAAAAAAAAAAAATACATATGGACAGTACATATTTACAGACTGTACAGAAGACAATGTGCAAAATACACATACATATACTCAGTACACATAGTGTACTATAAAGACATACTTAGTTATCAACTACACATTGTAAGGCCCGGCTCGATCGACCCAATGACGGCAGTCGTTCAGCGGGTGAAGGGCTTTGCATATTACAGTCTTTCCTTTTCACGACACAACAAGAACATTAAAATATGAACACTTTTTCTTATATATTTTGTCTCGTTATTTCATCTGACTCCATAAATGAAAAGGTTTTAATGATATCTGTGCATCATTAAAATATGAACGAATGATTGATTATTCTTATCAGCTCTTTTTAATACTTTATCCGCCCAGATGTAGGGAAACTATATCGCTCAGAGGCCCTGTTTTCACAGGTCTCACGGACACAATCTCGTCAGGCCCGGTCATCAATCAGAGGTAAATTATGGTTATGTATCTAAGATTTGCCGTTAATTCACACGTACACAATCAGAGACATCGAATAACCCCCTTGGAGCCCCCTCAGAACTTTAGTTCAATCGTTTACTTCAGTAAAGGTTTTTGGCCACTATCAGATATGTTAGCAGGTCAATGTACCACACTCGTAATAACTTTGGATTGGTCAAATCCTTGTTTAAAGTAACATTAAATCAAAAGTCAGAGGTATAGGCGTACCCGAGTTTAGTCTGACCAGACAGCGTTCGCCATCCCTAAATGGAATTAACCCGCCCCTGCATCCAAGTACACTTGAAAAGATGCCGGATATTAGCCGTCGCTAAAACTGACGCAGGCTTGCGGAAATATACGAATCCGCTAATCTAATAGGGAGAAAGCAATCTTTAGAGGCAGTTAGAATAGAATCAAATGTTACAATTTATTGACCAGGTAATCGAAGCAATAATTCAAAACTCCAATGTTACAAGAATAGAATCATCAGTTAACCATACCTGGCAATGAAAACTGGCAAGTGATTGTGTGGGCAGTCAACCTACAGACTCCCAGAACTTTGTGTCCCCTTTCCTTATAAACCCAGATAATTCAATAAACCCATCAAATGGTGGTATTATAATTAGACTTTAGAATTTGCAACCAAATGGCTTCTTGATCTCCGGTGGCAGAGAATACTTATTTACATACAGGAGGTGGTTTTGACTAGAAGAATCAGGGGAGGGCACACCTTTAAGTTGACTTCATACTTTAGAACTTCTTTTAGCTTTTCATTATGATTGGGAGAATGAGACCATTTTACCAGGCGCACTGAGACATTTCAAATGACATCAAACATGTATGGTTACTTTTTGTACATATTACATTGCATGGGCTTTTCAGTGAATTCTAGGTGATGAGGAGAGGGGAGATGATGAGACCCGTCAGTACAGGGTGTGGACCACCCGGTGTTATGCGTCTTGGATGCTGCTGTTACATATGCAAGAGATAGTTCCTGTTGATTTCAGGAGGGCCTTTTGTCCTCTCGGGCAGACATACTGGCACCAGGCTTACAACATTATACACCGTATGGGCACATCTACATTATGTACACTATCTATACATTATGTAGTCTATACATAGTAATAATGTGAAGGTGCAACAGATTATAAATTAACAGCAGATTGGTTGAGCAGCAGATAGTTGTGCAAAGGTGCAACAGATTATACATATGCAGTGTCGTGGATGTGCATTGTATGGTGTCCAGTGATAGCAGATATGTTGTGTTAGTGCAGTGTGTAGTCCAGTTGAACTGTGTTATGGCATGTTGTGTGAGTGGGAGTGTGATGTGGGTGAGTTATTTCTGACTGTTCATTAGCCTGATAGCCTGGGGAAAAGCTGTCCTCAGTCGGCTAGTGCGGATCGGATGCTATGGAAACGTCGCCTGAGGGCAACAGAGAGCAGACTGTGGGACGGGTGGCTGGAGTCTTTGATAATCCTCCGGCTTTCCTTGTACACCGCCTGGTGTAGATATCCTGGAGGAGCTCACCTCCAACAATGTGGCGGGCAGTTCGCACGACCCTTTGCAGAGCTCCTAGCGGTGCTCTCCAAACCAGGCGGTGATGCAGCCGGTCAGGATGCTCTCCACAGTGCAGGTGTAGAAGGACCTGAGGATTCTGGGGCTCGTTCCAAACTTCCTCAGCCGTCTCAGGAAGAAGAGACGCTGATGTGCCTTCTTCAGCACTGCATCTGTGTGAGCAGACTGTGAGATCCTCGGTGATGTGAACGCCGAGGAACTTAAAGCTGCTCACCCGCTCCACAGGTGTCTTGTCGATGGTGATGGGTGTGTTCTCTGCTCTGTCTCCTGTAATCCACCACCAGCTCCTTGGTCTTGTCGATGTTGAGTGAGAGGTGGTTCTCCTGACACCATTTAGTCAGGTACTCACCTCCTCTCTGTAGGCCGTCTCATCGCTTGTCGGTGATCAGGCCTATCACCGCTGTGTCATCAGCAAATTTGACGATGACATTGGAGCTGTGTGTAGCTGTACAGTCGTGTGTGTACAGGGAGTACAGGAGTGGGCTGAGGACGCAACCCTGCGGTGCACCAGTGTTGAGGGTCAGGAGATGATGTGTTGTTGCCCATTCTGACCACCTGACTTCTGCCTGTCAGGAAGTCCAGGATCCAGCTGCACAGAGATCTGTTCAGTCCTAGAGTCTGGAGCTTCGCAACCAGTGTGGCAGGCACTATGGTGTTAAATGCCAAACTATAATCCACGAACAGCATCCTCACATAGGTGTTCTTATTTTCCAGGTGGGAGAGAGCAGTGTGCAGGGTGAAGGCAATAGCATCGTCTGTGGAACGGTTACTGCGGTATGCAAATTGTAGTGGGTCCAGTGAAGCAGGCAGCACAGAGCAGATGTAGTCTCTGACAAGCTTCTCAAAACACTTGCTGAAGATGGGGGTCAGAGCAACGGGCCTCCAGTCATTCAAGCATGTGATTTTATTTTTCTTCGGTATGGGCACAATGGTGGATTTTTTGAAGCATGCGGGAACCACAGACAGAGAGAGGGACAGATTGAAAATATCTGTAAAAACCCCGGCTAGCTGGAAAGCGCATGCTTTGAGCACACGGCCTGGTATACCATCTGGGCCTACGGCTTTACGGATGTTCACCCGTTTAAAGGATCAGGTTACATCCGCGACAGAAAGCGTGAGTAGACTCACCTCTTCTGCTGCAGCCGTGTGAGCACTCTCTGTGTGGGCGGTGTTATCAGCCTCGAAACGAGCATAAAAGGTGTTGAGCTCGTCCGGTAGAGAGGCGGCAATGTTCACAGTAGCTGGTTTATTCCCTTTAAAGCCTGTGATGTTGTTAATGCCCTGCCACATGCTTCTTGGATTATTGTTGTTGAAATGTTCTTCAACTTTGTTTTTATATGTTCGTTTGGCTGCTTTGATGGATCTCCTGAGATCGTAACTGGCTTGTTTCCGATCGTCAGAGTTTCCGGATTTAAAGGCAGATGTCCGCGCTGACAAGGCTGATCAAACATCGCTGTTAATCCACGGTTTTTGGTTGGGGTAGATACGGATTGCTTTGGTTGGAACTACATCATCTATACACTTCCTGATGAAACACGTGACCGTATCTGAATACGCCTCTATGTTGTCATCAGACGCTGCCCGGAACATGTCCCAGTCCACGTGATCAAAACAGTCCTGTAGTATAGCATCCGATTGGTCTGACCAGCATTGGACTGTCCTGAGGGCGGGTGCTTCACGCTTCAGTTTCTGCTTAAAAGCAGGCAGGAGCAGAACGGAAGAGTGATCCGATTTGCCGAAAGGTGGGCAGGGGAGGGACTTGTATGCGTCCCGGAAGGGGGAGTAACAATGGTCGAGTGTACGATCTCCACGCGTGTTGATGGTGACGTGTTGAAAGTATTTTGGAGCTATTGTTCTGAAGTTGGCTTTATTAAAGTCCCCCGTGATAATAAAAGCTGCATCTGGGTGCGTGGTTTCCTGCTCACTTATATTCCTGTACAGTTCCTTGAGTGTCTGGTCTGTTTTGGCTTGGGGGGGGGGATATAAACAGCCGTGATTATGATGGCTGTAAATTCCAAGGTAAACAGCAAAGATAACAAGCTTTTCAAAACGAAAACAAAAAGTAAAACTAAACTGTCTGTCGCTGACAGGACTTGCATGTTTTCTCTACAAGAATACCAACATGTTCACCTTCTCTGGTTTAAGTAGCGGTCTTTTACTTTAGTTTGAAAACCAAATCCTCCGCTGCGGGCACCTTTGCGCTTCTGCTGACATGCCGAGTGAAAGCACAATGGGTGCGCGCTGCTCCCGCTCTGCATACACGCCGCTTCTGCGCTGCCTCTGCTCTGCTTTTACGCGTGCGGTGTGAAACCAGGCTCTACTGAAGCGCTCGTGCCTGATCAGTGAAATCTTTCTCCTGCTACAATGTGCTGCGGCTGGCAGCACTCGCGCTTTGGAGCAGGCAGACCATGCACTAGCACAAGTGCGACCACATCAAATTTTTACTTGCACACTCTCAAAAAAGGGTCGCATTTTGGTCGCAGTCTAGAGCCCTGAATATATAAAATAATTTTATAAAATAAAGAAAACAATGATGTGCCGTCTGGTCTTGAACAGGAGCATTTCACAAAAATGAACGAAAGTCAGCGAATACATGACTCACAGACATGATAAATATATCTATAGAAAGCTTTAAATTACTACTTAACGAAATAAATCAAATCGAAAACAAAAACTCTTTCATTATAATCCGTGAAGATGCACTTCTCTCTAAAGGCGCGTATAATGAGGAGATGGCAAGTCAGGATCTTCATCTGATTCTTCATCTTTGCGACACTGACACAGAAAACACTAGTTTATTAGTAAATAATTCAAATATCTCCTTACTATTTTCCTCTGACACATTCATGTTAATTACTTTTGATGGGGCTTTATGGCAAGCTTTATTGCGTGTATTTGAACGCAGAACTCTTCAGCTACGCTGACGGCTCTCTGCTGCTGCTCGACACTAAACACAGTCGAGCTGCTCTTGACTGCCGCGGCAGCACGGTCTGGTGTTGTTTCCACCAGCGCTGCAATTTTTTTCATCACTAATTGATGGATGTCTAAAATATAAACATAAGGAGAAGCCTAGAACAGGCCCGAGGCCCGGCACACGTCTGTACTATGACGTGAAAATTGGCCCGATCGAAGCCCGGTCGGGGCCGGGCTGAAATGCAGGGCTCTAGCGTTCCCCTCGGTAGAAATCACGTTTCTCCCTCGGGGCCCCCTCCCATCGTCGGGCCCTTAGAATCGTCCTAACTTTCCCCCCCCCTGGGGGCGCCCCTGTCCCCAGGGTTTATGTAAGTATGGGGGTTAGTGATGTCACTAACCCGGGAAGAAGCTCATTGTAGTCCCTACCTGCCTTTGTTGTAGTCCTTAAACGAGAAATATCTCACTTTGCATTCAACTTTGAGCATCATTACTTTATAGACGTTGATTTTGCTCTAACAGCAAGAAAAGTAAAAAAAAAAATGAAACCATAATCAACCACCCCTTTAATGTTTCCTTGTTTGTTTTGTGTTAGCACATGGCTCTGTCTGGTCCCGCCTCCTAATTTCCATTGACCACGCCCCCTTGTTTAGTCCTTGATTGTGTTCACCTGTTCCTCGTGTGCTCTGCTCCTTTATATTGTGCTTCTTGCATTTGTCTCGTTGTTCTTATCTGTTTTTGTTCTCTTATTTGTTGTAACATCTGGTCTATCTTGTGTTGTCTTGAGTGTTATCTCATGTTTGGTCCTGTATCCTGAGTTATCCTTGCTGTCTCTAGTCTACTCTCTGCTTAATAAAAAAAAACATTCTGGGTCCCATTTCTTGTTTTCCTTTACCACATTAACACATTTGATAGCATGATTTCAAACTGAATTGGTAGGCATTTTTGAGCGGAGTGTAGCAATGATCGAGTGTATTCAGTCCTCTGGTTGGACAGGATATATGCTGATGAAAGTTCGACATGACCTTCTTGAGGTTGGCTTTGTTAAAGTCCCCCGCGATGATGGAGGCAGCGTCAGGATGTTTGTTGATATATCCGCTGAGCTCATCGTGGAGTTTGGACAAAGCCAAGCTAGTATCTGCCTGTGGTGGAATGTAGACAGCAGTAACGACGATTGATGAAAATTCCCGGGGCAGATAGAATGGGCGGCAGATAATTGAGAGATGTTCTAGATGAGGCGAGCAGGAACACGACAGAATGGAGATATTTCTGGGGTCACACAATTTCTTGTTAATCATGAAACACACCCCACCACCTTTGGTTTTTCCGGCCTCGGCTGTTCTGTCCATCCGTAAAACAGAAAAGTTGTCAGATGGCGTTACAGCGGTGTCCGGGACCGTCGGCGTGAGCAATTTTTCGGTCAAACAAAGGATGTTACAGTCCCTAATGTCCCGTTGGAAACTTATCCTGGCTCTAAGATCGTCCATCTTATTCTCCAAGGATTGGACATTAGCGAGCAGAATACTCGGTAGAGGAGGACTGTGAGCCCTTTTCCTCAGTCTGTTACGAATTCCAGCGTGTCTCCCGCGATGTTTCCTTCGTCTCCTGGGATTATTGAGGTGGTGTTGAAAACTCTGTTCTTCTAAAGTAGAAAACTCAGAAGAGAAGACCAGGAGACTTCGGATTCGATCGTCAGCAGAATTTCTTTATTCTATGACATGTGTTGTTATCTGCAGTCATCGAAGATCTCATCTTAAGTCATTTTACAGGGTATCTTTATAGTCAGGATTGAGGAGGGACTTTTTAGGTTGAGACAAAACATCAAAGCTGAGGGCAATAAACCTAACGAATCCACATCTGGCCAGGACAAAGTCATTTGCAGAATAAAGGTTCAATCTCAGTAGTCATTGATCTCATTGACAAAAGGCACAGTTGTCCCAAGCCCAAATGGTCAGGAAACAATCTCAAGCACCTTTGCCTTGCCCGACACCTCTTAGTCAGGACGTGAATTCAAATCAAACATAGAATAACATTTGTGATCCTTCAATCCTCTTTGAGAGTTCTAATAACTCTCACAAAATACAAATTTAGACACTTAAAAGTTAATTCTTGTAACTTGTAATCGTTACAGGCACATTGTACATGTTCTGTGTTGCTTATATGTAATTGCATGCTGACACAGAAACAAAACATGCAATTAGGGTCCGTGAAGATTTTACGGGTAATAGTCTCATGCGTTGTGTATTTTTATTCTTTTCTTCTTCTTCTTTTTTCTTTCTTGTGTGATAGTTGGCTCGGTAATGGGTCTAGTTGTGTTCTAGAGGTTGTGGCTTTATCCGCAGGTGAGAAGGGTGGTGCATATGGATCTCAGGACAGCCATCAAATGGTATCTGCACAGAGGAAGAAAGAAACACAAACAAGAGAGAACAACGGCACAGAGCAGTATTTGTAGAGTCTGCATACATTAGGGTTGTATCCTCTGTTCAAAATATAGTCTGCTATGGTTGTTCCTTCTTTCCCTATTTCTCAATTCCTGCGACACCTAAAGAACAGTGAGGAAAGGATGGACTAATGGAGGGAAAGGCCTATGAGGAAATCTTCACCTCAGGGTTGGCCCCAAGCCTGTTGCTTTCGGTTCTTCCCTGGGCTCCTCACTGGTTCTTGTGTCTGCCCTATCCTATCCCTGCAGGGGGAGGAACAACCTTAATATGTGACACATGAGTCCAAGTTTTCCTTCCCTGACACAATACTGCAGCTGCTGTAATCAACATCACTTGATGTGGTCCGTACCACTTAGGCTCTAATGGCTTGTTTTTGAATGTCTTTATCATGACCCATTGACCTGGGACGATTGTGTGTCCCCTTCTGGTGGAGTCTGCCAACACGACTCAACTCTCTCTTTGGCACTCTGCACTGCCTTTGTGAGGTTTTCACAGTAAGCGATCAGGGCATCTGAAGCAATGTGCACATCAGCATTTCTAAGATCAATCACACCTGGCATCTGCATTGGCCCAGTAATAATCTCATGAGGGCTCAGTCCTACTGATCTGTTAGGTGATGCTCTCATACTACACAGTACTGCGGGCAGTGCTTCAACCCATGGTACTCCTTCCTGATGCATTTTGCTTAGCCTGGTTTTGATTGTTCTGTTTGATCGCTCAACCTGTCCTGATGCTTGTGGCCTATAGGGGCAGTGAAGGTTCCACTTAATCTTCAACATTCTAGACACTTCCTTGACTACCTGTCCTGTGAAGTGGGTACCTTGATCTGAGTCAATGCAATCTGGTAATCCCCATCTGGGAATGAAATCAGTGACAAGACATTTAGCAGTGTGTGCAGCTGTAGCGCCCTGTTGGATAAGCTTCACCCATCTTGAGAACTTGTCTATTACTACCAAAACGTCAGTTTTTCCTTTACAAGGGGGCAACGATATGTAATCAACTTGCAGGTGACGAAATGGCCCTGGTGGAGCTGGGGTATGTGCTGCTGGTGTAATGGCTGCTGGTACATCATTATTTTTCTGACATGTAACACATCTCTTGTCTGTTTCAGTGGCTGCGTTTCTGAATTTTGGATTCCACCATTGATTTGAGAACCTGTGATTCATCGTTGCTGGACCACTATGACCCAAACTGTGTATTTATTGAGCCAAATATGGCAACAGTGATTCGGGAGCAACATACTTTCCCTTTGGTCCAGCAGCCGGATGAATCCACAGTGGCTCCTTTGTCTAACCATGTCCATGCTTCATATAGAGGAACGTCTTTATACAGATCAACGATTGATTCAGGAGGTAGAATTATCTTCTGTGCTGTACTACCTGAACACACTTGTACAGTTGCATAGAAACAAGCCTGTTTAGCCGCTACATCAGCAAGAGCATTACCTTTAGCTTCCGTAGTATTAGTTGTGAGATGTGCTTTCACTTTGATCACTGCTAATTTCTTTGGGAGTTTCATGGCAAACATTAAATCTTTCACTAATCCAGCATGCTTAATGGGGATCCAGCAGAAGTTAGAAATTTTCTGGTTTGCCAAATGACACCAAAATCATGAATTACCCCAAAAGCATACCTGGAATCTGTGTAGATATTTGCAACCGATCCTGAAGCTAGCGTGCATGCTCTAGTTAAGGCTACTAGTTCTGCAGCTTGAGCTGAAAATGATCTGGAAGACGACCTGAAGCAACTACTTCAGTGGTGGAAGTTACTGCATATCCTGCTCGTCTATTACCTTCAATAACTTGAGCTGAACCATCAACAAACAACTCCAATTCTGCGTTCTCTATGGGAGTTTCTGCTATTTCACTTGTCGCTGCATATGTAAGCGTAACACAATCATGAGTCATTTCGCCTTCATCCTCTAACACAAATTCAGTCATTGCAGACATCATACATGAGGATGGGTTCGTGACTGGTGCACGCTGTATAACAATATTCGGGGCTGTGAGAGTTGCTAACCAATTTCCCCAACGGGAGGAGGTGACAGAAGTGACTTTTGCTTGATTCATTAGTGCGGACACTGCGTGTGGGCATTTTACGTTTTACAGTCTGACCTAACACCATTCCTGATGAAGCCTGAAGCGCTAGATGAACTGCCTGTACTGCTCTGAGGCATGGTTGAGCGACTATGTCAAGTTTACCGAATAGTAATGAATTGTAAGCTGCCCCCATGATCTTGCATTAGACATGCAGTCATAAAGCCTAAGTGTTCATGGACATAAAGCACAAAGGGTCTATCAGATTGGGCAATTCCTAATGCTGGTGCTTGACATAGTGCTCTTTTCAAATCATTAAAAGCTTTGAGATGAAGTTCTTCCATACAAACAGTATCTGAATCTTTACCATGGCCTTTCAACAAATCATAGAGAGGCTGAGCCATCGAGGCATAGTCTTCAATCCAAGGTCTACAATAACCTGTTGTTCCTAAAAATGAGCGGAGTGTTTTAATGGTATTAGGCGGAGGTATGGCTTTGACTGAAGCATCGATCCTCTATGGGCGGAGTTTCATACAAAACAGAATCTTCACCTATTACACCAGTTAAACAAAGTTTGGTTTTCTTGTATGGGATGTTTAAACCTTGTGCCAATTTTGTAGGAATTACTGTAATTTCTGCACCTGTATCAAGCAAAAATCAATCTCTTTCTTTTATGCTACCTTTCACAAAAATTCTTTGGTCATTGTGTTGGATTACAGGGAAAGGTAGCTACCACAGCCCCAATAATTAGTTTTTTCCTGGTCTTGTTGTGCTCTTAGAAGAGCCTGAACTAACTGTCCTATAGTTTCAGTGGTCACTGGCGGAACTACTTCAGGGTTGTGTGCAGGCTGAGAAGGAGCAGAATTATGCATAGCATTTCTTTTACTATCTTGCAACTTCTTCCTACACTCTTTCTCCCAATGTCCAAATTTTTCACAGTATTTGCATTTGCTTTCTTTTAGACCATCTATTGTCTTGTTTCGTTGTGTTAAACGTAGCTGCTGCTACTCTTACTTTTGCTTTGACATCAGCATCTCTTTCCCATGTAGTTAACCTGTCTAGGTTACTTCTGAGAGTTCTGTTAGACCAAGTTAGATCTAAGAATGGTAAAGCTTTTCTGTATTCGGCTACAAGGCCATCTGACCAGATACGAACCAAGGGTCCCTTGTCATCTAGCACACTTTCAGGGTCATCAACAATTCCACTGTAGATTACAGCTGACTGACAAAATCTCTCAGTATATTCACTCACAGTTTCTTCTTTCCTTTGCACACAGGTAGTAATTCTAGACCAATCTATTTTGGGTCCTAAGATATTCTTTAGGATTTTCAAAATACCTTCTCTTAAATCACCCTTACTGGCATTTCGCAGTTCAGAAGTGACAGCAGATTCAAAACTGTTGAATTCAGATTCAGTTAGTATTTGTGACATCAGCTGCGTGACTTCTGTCAACGACATGTCATAAAGACGCATTTTACTGATCAATGTTCTTCTAAATTCAGAAAATGTGTGCGTGCTGCTGGTAAACTTTGAGATAGTCTCTATATCTTTAGGACCTAAAGCTTTGGCAACAGTTTGTATTTGCACCACAGAAGAATTGAGAGGAACACTATCAGTTTCCTCAATCCCCTGAGATCTCCTCCTCGCACCACACACATTGAAAGAATTTACAGGCACATCAGTTACTGATTGGAGAGCTACATCTGTTTCAAAAACGCTTGTAAATCAGGGTAAATGTTATCAGGCTGACTTACTTCCACATCAGTTTTTGCCTCTTTCTTGAGGTTCAATTTCTTGGTCAAAGTGTATATTCTAGCACGGAGTTCATTGTTCTGTTTCTCTAGCTCTGAAATACGCTGAGACTGTTGTGTCGCTAGCTTACACTGAATTCTCTGTGACAACAGATAATGCCTTTCACATTGTTCTTGCGAATACATGCTCCCAGTACCTTTTACACTCATCTACAGACCAAGTCTTGTCTGGATGGATCTCATATTTCTGAGTTAGTTCTTGTCTAACTTTCTCAGTGACTATTATGTTCATTTGCACTCCTAAAAGTGATTTGAATTCGCTATCTGACCACAAAGGAGTCGCTAGACCACCTTTTTCAGTTGTGGGGATCAGTCTAGCATTCTTTCTAAACATTTTGTGAGTTTCTTTGTTATCACACAATCAAAACACTAAAACTTCTCTGATCAACAGAGGGTACACTTGTTAACACAGATCAACTATTGTTAACCTTCCCTGGCAAAGCAGAGGATAACACAATTCACTAGCACTTTACGCTAATCTTCCCTGCATGAACAGAGGATAACCAATTCTTCCCTGCCAAAACAGAGGATAACAAATATTAGCACGTAATGCTAAATCTTCCCTGCCTGAACAGAACAGAGGATAAACCAAAAATTAGCACGTAATACTAACCTTCCCTGCCTGAAAAAACAGAGGATAAACCAAAAAATTAGCACGTAATGCCAACCTTCCCTGCCTGAAAACAGAGGATAACCTTCCCTGCCTACAAGAACAGAGGATAAACTCTTCCCTGTCTGAAAACAGAGGATAACCTTTAGTTAAACAAAACCCTACAGATGTATGTTAACTCTTCTCTGACGGCGCAGAGGATAGCAAAAATTTGTACTGGTCTTAGGTTCTTTCGGATTAGAGACAGCACTCACCAGAGAGAAAATTTCAGTCTGGGAATCCTTGTTCAGTTTGAAGTTTCGCTGGATTCCAAAAGATGCAGATCTTTGTTTGCGCTTGAAGTCTTTTAGGTGAGGAAGCTGGAACTCTATCCGGGTCACGGCAGCATCTGTTGAAAACTCTGTTCTTCTAAAGTAGAAAACTCAGAAGAGAAGACCAGGAGACTTCGGATTCGATCGTCAGCAGAATTTCTTTATTCTATGACATGTGTTGTTATCTGCAGTCATCGAAGATCTCATCTTAAGTCATTTTTACAGGGTATCTTTATAGTCAGGATTGGAGGAGGGACTTTTTTTAGGTTGAGACAAAACATCAAAGCTGAGGGCAATAAACCTAACGAATCCACATCTGGCCAGGACAAAGTCATTTGCAGAATAAAGGTTCAATCTCTCAGTAGTCATTGATCTCATTGACAAAAGGCACAGTTGTCCCAAGCCCAAATGGTCAGGAAACAATCTCAAGCACCTTTGCCTTGCCCGACACCTCTTAGTCAGGACGTGAATTCAAATCAAACATAGAATAACATTTGTGATCCTTCAGTGGTCATTGTTCAACTCGGTGTTCTGAAGTATCTCCAATGGCCACGCTGGGTCCGTGGATAAAGTGTCCTGAATCAGGTTAGTGTAGCACTGTCCAATGTCCAAAAGTGTTCTTTTGTCGTACATAATCATTGCAGACATTACACGTGTAAGAGAAGTAAAAAATAGGTAAAAAAACACACATAAAAGCACAATTCTGAGTGGAGCTAATTCACAGGCTACTGAACTCAGCAGCGCCACCGGAAGTGTGAGAAAACTGCAATTCATCAACTGGTCGCTAGAGGCTGGCGGGAGTCACTCCCATAGAGCCCCCCCCCATGTTAAAATGGCCAACTTTACAGCAGAAAAAACATGTTTACAGTCTGGTACAAAAAGTGGTTTTGGTCTATATAGATAATTTTGCCCTTCATGACAACTGTGAGGGGGGTGAAATTTTTTTATTACTCGTCCATTTAAATTATATTAAGCCTTAAAGTTCTGCATAATTAAGGGCGTGGCCACTTGAGTGACAGGTGGATTGCCACTGCTGATGTGCTAGGTGGGCGTGGTTTCAGCAACCAGCTCCACCTACCTCTTTGCCCATTTTCGATTATCCGGGAGTGATGCGCTGCCAAGATGGTGACGTCCGGCTCTGCCTACTTTGCGCTTCAAAAATCCTCTTCAGAAACGTACGGGTGACGTCACGGACACTACGTCCATTTTTTTACAGTCTATGGTTGGCACTCGTCCATCCCCAACATGTTAACAAAGTTATTGGGGCACCGATGTCGGTACGAGGCTTGGTGTGATAGACGGTGTTGATGTTTTACCGGTGTGAAGCCACAACAGCGGTCACGTCTCTTGCCCACCGTGGCACCGCCCCCATCTACGTTTTGATTGTTTATAGTACAATGTGATATTAAGTACAAGGTGATATTAAATTTAGTTTTTAAGATTTGTTTCTTATTTATCAGGTTCCACAGAGTTTGCAGATTTTTTATTTTACATCAAATATGCCATGTCTCCAAGCTTTCCTATTCATTATGCTAATAAATATACGTTTCTTATTTATTTGGTTGCACACTATTTGACGATTGACTCAACTCATGATTCGATTCACAATTTTGTTTCAACAAAATGAGATTTAAGACAGATTATAAATTAAAAGTGTCCTTCTATTATTGCTTGGACAAAATGCAGCACGTTTCTTTGTGAAATTGAAATATAACACTACAATAATATACCAATATAGCACTTTATTGCATATTATTGCTCTTTTGTTGGTTTTGATTGCTTCTATTCTCATTTTTAAGTTGCTTTGGATAAAAGCCTCTGCTAAATAACAAAATGTAAACATAAATAAGAAAACTAAATTAAAATTTTAAAACAAACCCCAAATTAAATAAATACACTGACCAAAATGATAAACGCAACACTTTTGTTTTTGCCCCCATTTTTCATGAGCTGAACTCAACGATCTAAGACTTTTTCTATGTACACAAAAGGTATATTACTCTCAAGTATTGTTCACAAATCTGTGTTAGTGAGCCGAGATAATCCAGCCACCTCACAGGTGTGGCATATCAAGATGCTGATTAGACAGCATGATTATTGCACAGGTGTGCCTTAGGCTGGCCACAATAAAAGGCCACTCTAAAATGTGCAGTTTTACTGTATTAGGGGGTCCAGGGGGGGAGTCCAAAAACCAGTCAGTATCTGGTGTGACCACCATTTGCCTCACGCAGTGCAACACATCTCCTTCACATAGAGTTGATCAGGTTGTTGATTGTGGCCTGTGTAATGTTGGTTCACTCCTCTTCAATGGCTGTGTGAAGTTGCTGGATATTGGCAGGAACTGGAACACGCTGTCGTATACGCCGATCCAGAGCATCCCAAACATGCTCAATGGGTGACCTGTCCGGTGAGTATGCTGGCCATGCAAGAACTGGGATGTTTTCAGCTTCCAGGAATTGTGTACCGAACCTGGCAAAATTGGGCCGTGCATTATCATCGTAGAACATGAGGTGATGGTGGTGGATGAAGGGCACGACAATGGGCCTCAGGATCTCGTCACGGTATCTCTGTGCATTCAAAATGCCATCGATAAAATGCACCTGTGTTCATTGTCCATACCATACGCCTGCCCATACCATAACCCTACCACCACCATGGGCCACTCGATCCACAACGTTGACATCAGCAAACCGCTTACCCACACGACGCCATACATGCCGTCTGCCATCTGCCTTGTACAGTGAAAACCGGGATTCATCCGTGAAGAGAAAGTGCCAGACGCCATCGAATGTGAGTATTTGCCCACTCAAGTCGGTTACAACGACAAACTGCAGTCAGGTCGAGACCCCGATGAGGACGACGAGCATGAAGATGAGCTTCCCTGAGACGGTTTCTGACTGTTTGTGCAGAAATTCTTTGGTTATGCAAACCGATTGTTGCAGCAGCTGTCCGGGTGGCTGGTCTCAGACGATCTTGGAGGTGAAGATGCTGGATGTGGAGGTCCTGGGCTGGTGTGGTTACACATGGTCTGCGGTTGTGAGGCCGGTGGATGTACTGCCAAATTCTCTGAAATGCCTTTGGAGACAGCTTATGGTAGAGAAATGAACATTCAATTCACGGGCAACAGCTCTGGTGGACATTCCTGCAGTCAGTATGCCAATTGCACGCTCCCTCAAAACTTGCGACTCTGTGAAATCACTGTGTGAGGCAAATGCTGGTCACAAAAGATACTGACTGGTTTTCGGACCCCCCAGTACAGTAAAACTGCACATTTTAGAGTAGCCTTTTATTGTGGCCAGCCTAAGGCACACCTGTGCAATAATCATGCTGTCTAATCAGCATCTTGATATGCCACACCTGTGAGGTGGATGGATTATCTCGGCAAAGGAGAAGTGCTCACTAACACAGATTTAGACAGATTTGTGAACAATATTTGAGAGAAATAGGCCTTTTGTATATGTAGAAAAAGTCTTAGATCTTTGAATTCAGCTCATGAAAAATGGGGGCAAAAACAAAAGTGTTGCGTTTATCATTTTGTTCAGTGTAAGTAACTCATAAGGCTTTGTGTGTGCTCTTTCCATTAAAAGAGGCAACCACAGCATTTTAATCATCATCCAAACAAAGATGCTGCATAAACGTTTCAGTTCGATTTCGGTTCACTAAGAAGATCCGGTTAAACCGAACGATTCGTTCATGAACTGTACATCACTAATAAACAAGCAGCGCTGCATTTATGAACTTTAATATGCATTATACAGAGGCAAGATGAAAATAAATAATACCATGTAACTTTTCTAAAGATAGTAATTTCCCCTCAGACATATAAACTCATACATCTAACTGAATCGTGATTTGTTTAGCATCTCAACCGATTTGGATCGTCACATGTTTGAACACTGCGCTTTTAAGCTATTTAAAAGCAATGGAAAGTGAGGGAAAACTACCCCTCTCCTCCACAGTGATACCAGTATCACCGGTGTTGTCACATGTCGATTAACCAGTGGGACAAATTTCCTCATCGTCACCACCTGCCGACTTCAATTACGACATTTACCAGCCCGCGACCAACACATTCTCACTCCCAACTCGTCACATATTGAAGCTTGGTCAGGATCCCTTTGGCGTCATGTTTTAACTCACTGGGTATCCCTTTGGCGTCATGTTTTAACTTCCAAGGATTCCCACAGACTTCTGCCCGGAGCCCGCAGCGTTGACATTTGACGTGCAGGAAAGCAGACGCAGTGTGTACAGGTCGAAACCAGTGTTGCCAGATCGGGTTGACGATTTCCAGCCCAAAAGCTCACCAAAACCCGCCCACTTCAACAAAAACCAGCCCAAAATATTAACTGCCAAAATAATGTGATATGATTTTATTACCATGTCAATCAAGATTAATAAGGACAATTTTTATCTCCTCAAAATAAAATAATGATGAAAAAAGGTAATAAATATAAATACATTTCACAGTAACATGGATCAAAACAAGGCAAATGCGTTAAAGACAGTCAAAAAATATGCTTAAAATGACCAGGAACCTTTTCAAAATGGCAATCAAGAAATTAACTGATAACCCCCAGGGGAACACATGCATCATTTTCAATGTCCACAGTAAGAAAAAGCTCATTTTTGTGCAAAAAAATAAAGTGATCAGAAAGCAATGTTAATTCACACCCACAACAGCCAAACATGTGTTATTCATGTATGATAATCTGACAGCAAAAATAAAATAATAATAACAATTAACAACAATGCGCTTAGCTTTCTTTTGTGCTTTATCTTCAGACAGCACGTAATTTCATGAAGTAAACATTTTAGAACATAATGCAGAACTTAGCACAGTCAAAACTGTTCAAGTCCAGCAGCTGTCAATGCCAAGTATACAAGAGTTTGGACGGTTTAAAAGATGTTCTGATGCAGGACAGCATTGTATAGTCCCATGTTCAGTTTTGATTTTTATTAAATCATTCAACTGTTAACTTATTTCAGTTACAATTACATTTAGAAGTCTTCTATTCATTTAATCCACGTTGTGAGATTTGAGTTACTCTTAGATTCTTTATCGTGTAACTTATATGTAAGCCACTTTGCCATGAATCACTTAACTTAAATAAAATGAAAGAGTAAATATATAGCTGCACATTTAAATTTAGCCGTTTACAGCGCCAAACCCAATCACTCACGAGTCATCACATCTCACCAACATAACAGATGGTAAATTGATTGACAAGTCTCTGTTAAAATAAACCAAAAAGGGTTGCGTTAAGGAAAAATGAGTTGATGACTGCACTAAACATTATTTTGCTGTGATACTTTGAGCTCGAGCATATTAAGATAACGTGACTAAGATAAACGTGAAGAAAAAAGCAGCTGATTGGGCGGTTTTTAGTTTTTTAAAAGCAGACCAAATTTGGTCTACCCGCCCAATGCGTTATTCTCCGGTCCAAGCTGATCAAAAGGAGCCCAATCTGGCGGCAACCCGCCCAATCTGGCAATACTGGTCGAAACTACGATAAATAGGAATAAAAAAGAAAAGGCGACAATAAATTAGTTATGGCTGAGTCGATTGGCTCATATTTCACGGATTTTTTTATTTTAAAAATCTACTCCTTGCCTGCTATCAAAGTGCCGTCTGTGAAACAGCGTTCAGCGGTGACTTTAACAACGCTCCAGCGAGCAACAGCAGTAAGTGTTTTCCGAGGTAATGCTGGTATTTTTGTCGGAGGCTTGTTGATAATGATAAACGTATTTAATTTGCTGTGATTATGTTTGGTTAATCAGGGATTAATCAGCGCAATGTGATGCAATCAACCTATTATTTATTTATCTATCTATTTATTTATTTATTTATGTATTTGTTTGTTTGTTTATTGATTGATTGATTGTTTATTTATTTATTATTTTATGTATTTATTAATAACTCAAACAATCAGTGGTGTGACGTCATTGTAAGGCGCGATCCCAACGTGCTGCGATTTCCCACTTGGTAAGTAGAACAGTTAATTAATACAGACGGGAACAATCCTTAAATTTACGGAACAAAAACTGTTTAATCAGGTCAAGAAGTTGTGTTTAGAACCTTTAGAATTGCAAGGTAGCAGTTTCGTGATGCAGTATTATAAAAATGTAACATGCTGCTGTACCAAATGTGTAGTAGGCTAACGTTAGCTAAGTTAAGTTAGCTAATTACATTTAAGCTTTTTAATTTTTTTCACATATAATCATGCAGGACAATATCATATGAGATTGTATGATTTTTAATTATGATGTGTGTTCAGTTACCAATATTATAGTAAGTTAGCTCGATCACAACACAATCACGCAATTTATAAATGTTCAGATGAAGAACAGTGTTGCCAGATTGGTGTTTTCCAGTAATTGATCAAAATCCACACAAAATTATATAGTAAACACACAAATCTTACCAATAATGAACTATACAAATTAATTCATAACTACAACAATATTTTGGCTCATCATATGGTATAACAAAGCAAATTAAGTGTTCTCTAAAGAAGACTATGTTGTAAACCATTTTCCATGTCTGTCATTTGCCTTAAAGAAATAAAACGGTATAACAGAAATATCATAATGCCACCTGTCCAAGCCCATTTTATTCCACGTAGTATAACTCAAAACTGCCCAATCTGCCAACACTGATGAAGAAAATACTGATACAAATTTAAGGAGTTCAATATTTTTTTCATCATCATGTCATTAAGGAGACTTCAGGAGGAGCAGAAGATTATTGTTGCAGAGATGGACAATCATTGGAAATATCTTTCAACTCGTGCTGATACCCTCAGAGAACTGTCCTGCTTGTTTGCCAGTGAGGCACTGAAAAGTATTTATTTGTAATATATGGCACAAACTTAAGCATAGGGTTGCCCCTGGCCAAAGATTTTCCTGTAAAATGGACTCACAAAATACTCAGTTCCAGGGCTGAGAAAGAATGTTATAAGTTATTTGAGCCATCATAACTGTTAGACTATTTTGATTTAACTGTTAGTAAGAGTCTGATTTTTACTAAATGCCATATTCCTATAACTACATAGGGGACGTGTCCTGTCTTATCATTAAAGTAAAAATTAGCCTAATGAAAACATTTTAGTGGATGTAGCTGTATGAGCCATCATTACACTTTGCCCAAATCTCTATCCAATTCGTAGCTGCAATTTGGCAATCTTGCTTGGAGTTGTCCTTGAAACTCTTTCAATGGTCCAATTTTGAATTTCCTGCCCACATATGTAATTACTATGTAACAGGGACATATTAAATACAAATTAATCCAACTATGACTTTTCTGAAAGACTAACATTTTTGCATTAGTATTAGGGGGCAGCCCTATTAAACATACACAACAACGATGACTGTTTATAAACCTTCTAATGGAGGCTTAATGTTATTTTGTTATTTCATTCTTCTTTTAAGCATCGCAATGTGGCCTGAGTGAAGAGGGTTTGAAAGGTCTGCAGAGCATCATCCACAGAAAGCAACATAAAATCAGAGAAATGAGGGTGCAAGCAAGAGACTGTTACCTGCGAGTTTTGTCTGGAGCAGAGAACCTCAACTTCTTAAGCAAACTGTCAGCTGATGACTATTGTTGTGAACTCTGTTCTTCTAAAGTGTAGAAAACTCAGAAGAGAAGACCAGGAGACTTCGGATTCGATCGTAGGATTCTTTATTGAAAAACCCCAGTGTGATGGTAGGCTGCAGTCATCGAAAATCTCTCTAAGTCATTTTTACAGGGTATCTTTATAGGCAGAATTGGAGGAGGGACTTTTACAGGTTGAGACAAAACATCAAATAAACATACATCTGAGGGCAATAAACCTAACGAATCCACATCTGGCCAGGACAAAGTCATTTGCAGATCAAAGGTTCAATCTCTCAGTAGTCTGACTCATTGATCTTGCCATTATCATAGAGACAAAGGCACAGCTGTCTCGAGCTCAAATGGTCAGGAAGCGATCTCAAACACCTGAATTTCCTGATACACTTTCTTAGTAAGAAAGTATCTAAATTAAACATTTAAAATAAAATTTGTAATCCTTCACTATGACAGTGATTTCGACATTTCTGATGACCAACTGTAATCCACAAGACTGACACCTTTTTTTCTTGACAGTGACCTTGACCTTAACCCTGAATCTAAAGCATGTAATAAAAGCTGCTGTTGATCACCTTATAATTATAACCAAAGTATAGTGTCTGTCTTTTTTTCACTTACATAGAAATGAATGCATGCATGCCTCTACAACCAGTCAGTGGTGGAAATTCAGTGCATTATTGTAAGGCTATGTACTGTACTGTATGAAAGTATAGATTTGAGGTACTTGTTCTCTAGATTATTTGTTTCTTCTCATGCCACTGTGTAGTTGTGCAAGGCTACAGTTAAAACAAAAACTTTTTACTGAACTTGCAGCTCATGAAGAGATTGTAAAATATGACATTTTGGTATAAATAAAACTACTCGGTAGTTTATACTTACAGTATGAGTACATCCTAAATAATTAATTTGTTTATTTTAAATTGATGAAGTTTATCTTTTTAATTTCATGGTTCTAGCTTAGAATTTTTTTATATTAGCATTTTTTTAGATGCTTAATTGCTATGTATTTTTTTTTAATCTTTTTGGGTAATGTGTAATTTCTCACTATTTTCATAATTTTTTACAAACCAAACAATCAGTTGAGTGATGGAGAAAATAATTATCAGATTAACTCATATTGACAATGATCATTAAAAAAAAGGACAGTTGTCTAAAAAATAGTTCAAAATGAGCCACCACCTCCTGTGTCCTAGTTTAGGGTGCTGTATAATAATTGAAACCTGTTTGGAGACATAGAATAAGCAGCTTATAATAAGGACATAGACAAGCATGGCAAACAAACAAAAATAAATCATGACGAAGCTATTTCCCAACACTAAATTCAAGTTTACCCATTGCCATTTTGCTAAAGAAAAATGAATGATATATAAAGAAATATGTTGTCTAGATATGTTACTTTTACCTTTTGTTTTATACATTTTTACTGTATTTCGGTATTCTGTTTTCAGAGTCTCACAGCACTATCAAAACCTAACAACCTAACATGTTGTAAATACAGAAAGGGGCAGAAATAAATAAAAATGTTCAGGTTATAAATGTGACAACAGTTTGTTGTCCATGACAAAGATAGTACATCTGTATAGGTTTTATTGTCCTTTCACCCCCAGGGGACCAGAGGTGCCCCATGGAAGAGGAAAAAACGGCACATTTCAAATGCCTGCAACTCAAAGTCCAATGAGCATACCAAAGGGAAAAACAGCAGGACAACTACTTATCCTATGTTTAATAAATAATGTTGTACACAGTTTTCTTTACAAAAGTTTACAAAAAGTGTTTTAAAAAGTGTTCTTAGTAAAATACCAAATTTCGACCTGGCTCTCAAATATATCGTAAAGATTAGGGTTGGGGTTAGGATTTCGGTAAATGGGTAATTTCTTGCAACATAGCAATCCGTCATTGTTCAATGACAGTATTACTGAAGTCATAATGTCAGTAAAACATAGTTTGCAACATGAAGGACCTTGTATTTTTGCCTAAAAGTTAGTCCAGCCACAGCGTGTCAAAATCCACGTCATACTTAGTTGTCCAAATATGGTCAGTACGGGATATTCCAGCTGAAGGTGGTTTATACCAGATGGTTAGTTAAATATTTTTGTCTTTTCACTAAAAATAAAAATATATTTGTATAGTTATAGATTCCTATCTGGGGCTAACCTGATGTAGAAACATATTAGTGAATATTTTTTTCAAAGCAAGGGCCTATCGATTTCCATGGTGTGAACTGGAGGGTAAGTAACTATGTACTGAATAATAAATAAATATAATAAACTATTTCAAAATGTTTAATTTCTGCGTGTATATATATATATATATATATATATATATATAATATATATATATAGATACATATATTTATGAATATATAATCCTTTCCCAAAATGTATCAATATGTCAAACCTTAAAGACAAATGTAGACAGATGTAGTACAGTATCCTCTCTCACCTAGATACTTTATATTAAATACAAAAATAGCAGTTCATTATAAAATTGTACGCAAATAAAAGCAATCAGTTTTAGTGAAAAATAAAAATTTAAATAATCATTCTTATTAATAAAAGTATTATATTTTAGACAAAATGGAAACAAATATGTAACTGGGAAATATGTAACAACAAATATATTGTTATTATATTTATTTTATGGCATTTATTCATGTTTGGCATAACAGAGACGGTTCATGTAAACTTACCTATACAGAGATGCAAACGGGTAAAGGGGTAAAACGGTGAGAACCGGGGGTATGCTCCACAAGGAATTTTTTAAAATATATTTGTTTTACATGCTCATGTGTAGATACTTAAAGGTATTTAAAAAAATATTTTGATTACCTTATTTGTCCAAACTGTAAATTTACACCAAAAAATACAACAACATAATTTTTTTTATACATTTTACAATAATCAAGATAGAATATATTTGGTCAAAGTCCCATGTTATAAAAGATGGTTAACTTAAAGGTTATTTAAGACAATATTGGATGATTAGACCTAAAATGCAAAATGTTTGGCCTCTCTCTCATCACCGTTCCCACATCTCAGACCTCAATTACATAAAATATTACCCTTTTACACAGTCTTGTAAAGAGTAAATAAAATACTATACAAAACTTGCTAGCAGTTGCCAAGTGGTTATCATCCTTACTTTTCCAATACAAATAAGCCCAGTCTAGCTTTTCATAACTGAATATAAATAGTTATGACCAGTCTGCAACCCTAATCTTAAAAAATAATATTTTTGGGCATGCCATTATAACAAACAGCATGTTTGTAGCATGCCCTCTCCATGCTACACTACCTGGCTGTTACGCAGTTCATGACAAATGCAAAAGGTGTTTAAAATGACAACTTTAAAAAAATATATACTAAAACAGTATATGCACTGTGCAAAAACTTTAATGAAGTACAGCAAGCAATACAACAACAACAACACACTCAGAATTTAAGTGTGTTTGACGAGTCCAGGTGTTCATGGTGAGTATTCTGTCATGGTGAAAGCCGGTTGGGATCTGGCAAAAAATGCTGGAACTCGCTGGCAGGCTCCCATGTGTCATCCCAAGTTTTGCCACTGTAAGTATCATAAGCAAAACATATCATTAGAACACAGAACAAAAATAAAGATTATTGTTGGCTTTAATTTAGTTCACTGACATTGATTGATATTTGTCAATATATATGTCATTTATTAAAAAACATTCTTGGATTAGCTGGAAAGGGTCTATGACTTGCAGAATAAGTTGCAGAATACTGAACAAGTTATAAAATGTCAGCATGTTTTCATGTTGCATTCCAAGCAGATCTGCCAGTTCTACAGACTCAGGGATAAGGATAGTGACTGGATCTTGCTCCTACTGCCATACACCATTGTTCTGCCCTTCTTCATATATAATACTGCTCTTCTCTTTCTCATTCCCCTAATCTACCTCATGCATTTTATCACCACAACTGTCACTGTTCTAGTCATTATTGCAAGACACTACTGGAACCAATTTTTGGACAAAAACCTCAAAAAATAAGATGCACGTTTATTAATTTGTGTCTTGATGGATGTATTGTTAAATCTAGTACAATTTATACCACAGATCTCATTTGACTGCAATCAGTCCATTAAATATCACATGTAGAACAGCATTTTCCATCATAGAAATATTGCTAAATTATGACAAGATTAATGTTTCAGATGCTTATTTAAAAAAAAATATATATATTTTATTTTAGAAAATTATTTTATGCATTCATGATTCACTACTAATGCATTACTGGGTAAATGTCCTCGGTTAATGTCCCGCTCAATAAATAAGCTTCAGCTAGTTGTGTATTTAGTACTTGAGTACTTAATTAAAACCAGAAATATGGTCACATCAGCCCCATTTTATTGTCAATACACTGGCTGCCTGTCAACTATTTTTAAAATTCTATTAATTACTTAGAAAGCAGCTGAATTGTCCAGCTGTTCTGAGAAACAGAAAGATAGACAGATACAACAATGTAAATAGAGAAAGAGACAGTGAGCTACAGAGAGATAAGTACAGGTTAACAAGACGGACGTAGACGTGGCTGTTCCTGTGTGGCTCAGTGGTAGAGCATTGCGTCAGTAGTGCAAAAGGCTGTGGGTTCGATTCCCAGGGAACACATATACTAATGAAAATGTATAACCTAAATGCAATTGTAAGTCGCTTTGGATAAAAGCGTCTGCTAAATGCATAAATGTAAATGTGGCTCTTAAAAGTGCCTTTGATATGTGTGTGTGTGTGTGTGTGTGTGTGTGTGTGTGTGTGTGTGTGTGTGTGTGTGTGTGGAGGGAGGTTAAAATAAAGGAGAATGTTGGAAGCTGGCAAATTTGAAGGACCTGATAAGAGAGAGAGAAAAAAATATTGAACTCCTTAAATTTTTATCAGTATTTTCTTCATCAGTGTTGGCAGATTGGGCAGTTTTGAGTTGTACTACGTGGAATAAAATGGGCTTGGACAGGTGGCATTATGATATTTCTGTTATACCGTTTGATTTCTTTAAGGCAAATGACAGACATGGAAAATGGTTTACAACATAGTCTTCTTTAGAGAACACTTAATTTGCTTTGTTATACCATATGATGAGCCAAAATATTGTTGTAGTTATTAATTAATTTGTATGGTTCATTATTGGTAAGATTTGTGTGTTTACTATATAATTTTGTGTGGATTTTGATCAATTACTGGAAAACACCAATCTGGCAACACTGTTCTTCATCTGAACATTTATAAATTGCTAAAGTGTTGTGATCGAGCTAACTTACTATAATATTGGTAACTGAACACACATAATAATTACAAATCATACAATCTCATATGATATTGTCCTGCATGATTATATGTGAAAAAATAAAAAAGCTTAAATGTAATTAGCTAACTTAACTTAGCTAATGTTAGCCTACTACACATTTGGTACAGCAGCACGTTATATTTTTATAATACTGCATCACGAAACTGCTACCTTGCAATTCTAAAGGTTCTAAACACAACTTCTTGACCTGATTAAACAGTTTTTGTTCCGTAAATTTAAGGATTGTTCCCGTCTGTATTAATTAACTGTTCTACTTACCAAGTGGGAAATCGCAGTGGACATTGGGATCGCGCCTTACAATGACGTCAGCACCACTGATTGATTGAGTTATTAATAAATACATAAAATAATAAATAAATAAACAATCAATCAATCAATAAGCAAACAAACAAATACATAAATAAATAAATAAACAGATAAATAAATAATAGGTTGATTGCATCGCATTGCGCTGATTAATCCCTGATTAACCAAACATAATCACAGCACATTAAATACGTTTATCATTATCAACAAGCCTCCGACAAAAATACCAGCATTACCTCGGAAAACACTTACTGCTGTTGTTTGCTGGAGCGTTGTTAAAGTCACCGCTGAACGCTGTGTAAAGGAATTTTTACTATGTGTATTAATCAAACAGTGAAACATAGATTCAAGATGTATGCATTATATGTTTTCTCACTCGTAGTTAGAAAAGCATTCTTTGTGTGATTTACTATGAGGGAGGTAAGGAAAAGCAGATGGTTAAAGGGTCATCATGGGGGCATTTGCAACGTATAGCCTGGGGGTCAGGGGGGCATTTGCCTGCCTTTTCTGTATAACCATTAATCGGTAAACAAACTGGTATCCCTCCCTGTAGGGAGGGCAGAAAGGAGGCCCTTGAAGGGGAACTATAAAACAGACCGGCACTGCCTTTCCTTATCTTTTCCTCACTGACTCGCTCATGTGTATTAGTGACGAGAGATCTCTCTTGCAAGAGAATAAATACTTTTATTACCATAATTTGGACTCAGAGTTGTCTCTTACTCAGTGATGATGTTTGTATGAAAGAAATTGCCACAACAATTTGGTGTCAGACAGTGGGAATCCTTGGACGTGACTTCTGGACCTGACAGCGGACGGAGGCAGGCCACCTTGGAGCTGAAAGTTCCAACCCTACCTCGCAAAAAAAAAAGATTCAGAGACGAGGGACCGTTTCCGCTGTTGGGACCGGAGGGATCGACCACTGGAATCAAAAAAAGAACCCAGGTGGCAAAAAACGGCATCTCTGGTAAGAGTCAATTAAATTCAATTTAATTAGGGGGGAAAGAGTGAAATTGAACCATATTGGCTGAGAACTATTTCTGTGGTAGAGTAATCTGGGCACGAACGTCCAGATAGGGAACCTGAGATTAACTTGAGATCTGTACGGATCAAGATAGGTTTCAAACAGGTACCGAGGTTAATTGGGGTTAGCTAAAAATCGAAAGATTTTGGTAAATCACAATTAAGAGGGCACTGATAGTGCAACCCGATCCGATTGCGGGATAAGAGAAAATCGGATCTGCTGGAGACGTCTAGCAGATTAAAGAGACGCGCGTGAGTAAATCCACAGAAAGCAGAAAACAGCCAGTATGGGGAAGTCTCAGAGCAAGCTTGTGAAATATGATACACCGGTGTACTACCAAATGAAAAAATATTATGGTCAGAAATGTATGCAAGATATTGAAAAATTAATCAAGCATCATGATTTTCCCAAAGAGGGAACATTGAGCCTCACAAGACTGAAAGTGGTGAGGGACTCAGTTGAACAAAGTAGCGACAAACAACCAGATTGTTGTTGCAAATGTGTTAAACATGTATGTAAAAAATGTGAACAAACAGTAGATTGTTGGCTCAAGGAAGCAGATAAAAGAGAAAGAAAACAAATGCAGAAAGAGTTAGCAGGAAGGAAAAATGAAAAGTGTGAAAGTGGATCTGTATGTGTGTCTGCACCACCAGAACCGACTAACCCACAGTATGTTTGTGTCTCCCCACATGAAAATACGGTGAGGCCGGCACCGCCAGAGTACAAAACACACATCTACCCAATGGCTCAGCTGAGTGCACTGAAATTCGACCCCGACCTCGACTGTTCTCCGCCAAGACAACCGCAGCAGGACGCACAAGCACGAGCAGCGCGAGGCGCTGAACGAGAGGCAGCGCAGGCAGCGGAAGCAGGACGAGCAACGCAAGCAGCGCAGGCGGCACGAGCAGCACAGGCAGCGCAGACGGCGCAAGAAGAGCGAGAAGCGCGAGAAGACCGCGCAGCGCGAGTGGACGCACTGGCAGCGATTGTAGAGCAAGAAGTGCGAGAAACAGCGCGAGCAGAACAGCAAGCGGAGCAGACAGCACAAATGGCGCTGGCAATACAGCAACTGGTGAGCGCAGTAGCTCAACAGGCGTCCAGTCAAGTAGACCAGGACGAGGAAGAAAGTAAAGATACCTCGAATGAGAAACTGGGGGCCATACCGAAGAAAATCGTAACAAGATCGCAGGTCAGAGAAAAAGTCAACTTCACGGCGCCAATGGTAGAGGTGGCGGGACCTGACGGATCGGTGATGGTCTACAGACCATGGACTGTGACAGACATGAAAGAAGCAATGGCTCATCTGCCAAGCCCGGACGACGCAGGTGACAGATTTTCAGACGAACTAACCACTTTCTGTGAGGAGTTCAGCCCCACCACACAAGAACTGAGGCGGCTGTTAGCCGTGAAACTGGGGGCCACAAACTGGCACAAAGTGAGTAGCCAGATGCCGACAACCGAGCGACGACGAGTGCACGGAACCTGGCTGCACGAAGCCAGCGAACAGTATCGATCAGCGGTGACGGATCTCACACAGGCAATTGTTACGTCCCTGCACGTTCTGTGCGTTCCTGTCTTTCTCTCTCTCTCTCTCTCTCGCTCGCTCTAACCATCTAGGTTTGCTCCACCTCCAGTCTGCTGGAGGACTATCATTTGCTATTCGTGCCGTGACGTCACCTACTCCGCAGCAAATCAAGGTTCCCGCCACCAGTTAAAGGGACGCCGAAAGGACGCGAGGAAAAACTTGTTTTGGCTGCTCTGTTTGTTTTGTTGTTGTACGCTCGTTATCTTTTTTTCTGTTACCTTCTCGTTTGAAATATTATTATGATACTTTCCCCTTTACGTTCAGTTTTTCCCTTTTGATGGCGTGGTCATCTAGAGTAAAGAGGACAGTTTATATGTCACGTGACTTACATAATACAAACACGTAGGAAATTCGATATGTATATATACACCAGGTAAGAGAGTGAACGCCACCTTCTGTATGTTTTGTGTTTGCTAGTTAGAGTATTTTATTTAGGGCGTTTGACGCTGAAGATTTGATGTCTTTTCTTTTCTTTTGTTTATTAGTTAGATTAGAGGTTTAATACAAAGTTAGAATGAGTTTTGTTTTGTTCTTTTCATTTCTTTGGCTTCACTAATACGTCCCCTTTTTTCTCTTGGGTTATTTATTTAATATCTTTTTGATCTGTAAATATTTTGCCTATTTTTCATTGCTTATATTCACCATTTATTATTATTACGATTATTCACATCTTGTATAATTTCGTTTATGTAATAAATTATCTTTCTTTCGCATTACTTTGTACGTGTGTCCCTTGCCACCTAAATCACACCATTTATCATGACCTCAATGTTACCTCTTTTGACATGTAATTCATAAGAGTTCGTAACATTTAATGGGGGCTCGTCCAGGATCGTTCAATCCCAACTAAATTAGTTGTGATAATTTGTGTGTGTGTTGGTGGAAACTGACGTTACGTTATTTTTAGCGACGTACTTATGCGGAGTGGTATTGTTGTGCTCGTTTGCTGGTTGTGCATTATGGAAGTGTTTAGCTTGCAGACGTTTATTGCCAGTCCGTCTTTAGAGCAGATTAATTTGTGCAGGAAACAAGATTTATTGCTGGTAGCTGATCACTATCAGATTGTTGTGAGTAAACAGGCTCTTAAAAGTGATATAAAGAGTAAGCTGATACAGCGTTTAAGAGAGACCAATGTTCTTCCTATGTCAAATACTAGGGGTGATGATGAGGCTGGTGGAGGTATCGTTGTTGGTGACGTTGCAGTGGCACATCTCAGTTTTTTGGATGATGAGGATAAGTGGAGTGGTAGAGCTGATGCTGAGGTGGAGGTGATGGCCGATGCTAAGGCCGGCTTGCCACCGTTTGATCCATTCTCTCCAGGTTCTGTTGATTCCAGAGACGGCGCGCGACTGAGAGTCCGTCTAGCCCGTTTGCAATATGAGGCACAGGAGAAAGCCCAAGCACGTCAGGCTGAGCAAAATCTGCGGCTGGAGGTACGCAGGCTCGAAATTGAGGCTGAGACTCAGGTGAAGCTGCGACAGCTTGATCTTGAAGCAATGAAAGTTGCTGCCGGTTCAGCTGCGCAGCCGAATCCAGGTCAGCTCTCTGATGCTCCTCCGCGCTCTGATCCATCCCAGGTTACATTTGACATAAGTAAGCACATTGCTTTAGTACCTCAATTTAGAGAATCAGAAGTAGATTCGTATTTTAATGCATTCGAACGCATCGCTACTTCTCTTCGTTGGCCTAAAGAGGTCTGGTCTTTATTATTACAGTGTAAATTGATTGGTAAAGCTCAGGAGGTTTGCTCTACTTTATCATTAGAGGAGAGTTTAAAGTACGAGTCTATGAAGTCTGCTATTCTTCGTGCTTATGAGTTGGTTCCAGAGGCATACAGGCAGAAGTTTAGGGGACATAAAAAAAATTCTACCCAGACTTTCGTGGAGTTTGCAAGAGACAAAGGAATTTTATTTGACAAGTGGTGCACCGCCAGTAAGGTCCGTGACTTTAACGAGTTACGGGAGCTCGTACTGCTTGAAGAGTTTAAGGGATGCTTGCCCGATCGTGTTGTGGTTTACCTTAATGAACAGAAAGTAACTTCGTTGTCCCATGCAGCCGTGCTCGCGGATGAGTTTGTTTTAACACACAAAAATGTATTTGCATTTGTACGTCCAGAGAAGTCACAGCCTGTCCCTTTGCAAAACCAAATGTTACGTTCCAAGAACAGCCCGCCTCGTACTAGAGAGGATCGTGAATGTTTTTATTGTCACAAACAAGGGCATGTGATAGCAGACTGTCTGACTTTAAAACGCAAACAACAGTCACAACCTAAAAGCGTAGGGTTTGTGAAAGCTGTTAAGCCGACTGTTATTGTACCTTGTGAGGAGAAAATTGATGACAGTTACCGACCTTTTATCTTGAAGGGGTTAATTTCCTTAACTGGTAATCGTGAGGATCAGAAAGAAATAAGAATGCTCCGAGATACAGGTGCAATGCAATCATTTATTGTGGCAGATAGGTTACCATTCTCTGAAGATACTTTCTGTGGCTCAAGTGTAATAATACAGGGCATTGAAATGAGTTGCATAAATGTACCATTACATCGTCTACATTTACAGACTGAGTTATGTACGGGTTTCGTGAGAGTGGCGGTACGTCCTTCTCTTCCTGTTCAAGGCGTTGATTTTATTCTTGGAAATGACCTGGCCGGAGGAAGAATATTGCCAGTGTTAGAGGTTGTTGACAAACCAGACGTATTTAGCCAGTCTGAAGATTTGTCTAAAACTTTCCCTGACGTTTTCCCCGCATGCGCGGTTACTCGCGCTCAGTCGCGCAAAGTGGGTAATATGGTGGATTTGTCTGACACTTTGTTTCTTCCTCTCCTTGCTGGTGACGAATCCCTGTATACAGTTACTACTTCTGAGCAAAAAAATGCACAGTCAGAGGACATCAGTGTAAAAGTGTCTGACGCGGATACTTTAAAATTATCCGTATCACGTGAGAAAATTAGTGCTGCACAGAAAGAGGACCAGTCTCTCGTCACTTCTTTTAAGTCTGCTATCTCTCTTGATTTGGCTAAAGACAAGAAAGTTGCTTATTTTGTTGAAAATGATTTGTTGATGAGAAAGTGGTGTTCGAACGCAAAAGATTCCGATTGGGATGTTGTATATCAAATTGTTATTCCTTCTCCTTATTGGCAGCATGTTCTTTGTCTAGCGCATGATCATCAGCTTGCTGGTCATTTAGGAGTTACAAAGACATACAATAGGATATTGCAACATTTCTTTTGGCCAGGGTTAAAAAAACATGTTGTTCAGTACTGCCGTACCTGTCATACCTGTCAAACTGTTGGGAAGCCGAATCAGGTGATTCGTCCTGCTCCACTGTTTCCCATACCAGTGATTGGGGAGCCGTTCGAACATGTGATCATAGACTGCGTTGGACCATTGCCAAAAACTAAATCTGGTAACCAGTTCTTATTAACCATAATGTGCGTGGCTACTAGATTTCCGGAAGCAATTCCATTAAGAAAAATCACTGCACCCGTTATTATCAAAGCGTTGGTAAAATTCTTTTCCACGTTCGGACTTCCTAAAATAATACAGAGTGATCAGGGCACAAATTTTTTATCCAGGCTTTTTAAACAAGTGCTGGAGTCGTTGGCAATTTCTCACCAAGTTTCAAGTGCGTACCATCCACAAAGCCAGGGCGCACTTGAACGCTTTCACCAGACACTTAAATCAATGCTACGAAAATATTGTCTGGACACTGCTAGAGACTGGGATGAGGGAGTTCCCTTGGTTTTATTCGCAGTAAGAGAGACTGTACAAGAATCTCTTGGTTTTAGTCCAGCCGAACTCGTATTTGGACATCAGGTAAGGGGACCTTTAAAAGTTCTTAAGGAACACATTTTAAACCCTGATTCGAGTAAGAACGCTAACGTTCTGGATTACGTAAGTACATTTCGAGATCGTTTACATACTGCTTGGTCACTGGCAAAAGAATCTCTTGCAAATGCTCAACAAGGCATGAAGCGCAAGTTCGATCGGAAAGCAGTTGCGCGTTCTTTTACGTCTGGGGATGAGGTGCTGGTGCTTTACCCGTTCCTGGATCATCTTTGTCGGCCCGCTTTGGTCCTTATGTGGTGAAACAGAAAATGAGTGAAACTGATTATATGCTTTACACACCTGATCGAAACGTCAAACCCGTGTTTGTCACATAAACATGTTAAAAGCTTACCATGCCAGGGAGAAGTCTGAGGAAAAGCTTCAGAGAAGACTGCAGGGCCCGCTGTCTCTTCTGTCGCAATATCCGTAGAACTGGTACCATCTTCTGGTATTTCGGGCGCTGACGAGGATGGTGTCGTGCTTCGCAATGCTCCTCAGCAGTGCGCAAGGTTAGCCAACTCAGAGATTTTAAACAATCTTCACTCTTATTTTAATCATTTAACTATGGACCAAGAAGCTGACGTTGTTAAAGTAATATCTGATTTTAACTGTCTGTTTAGTGATGTTCCTAAACAAACTAATGTCTTACAGCATGATATTGTTGTAAATGGTGCTCGTCCTATTAAGCAACATGCTTATCGCGTAAATGCAGTTAAGAAATCTATTATCGTCAGGAAGTAATTATTTGCTGGAGAATGATTTAGCCAAACCTAGTTGTAGTCCCTGGAGTTCTCCATGTCTTCTCGTTCCTAAACCTGATGGCACGTTTAGATTCTGCACCGATTCCGAAGGTGAACGCCGTAGCGGTGCCAGACAGTTATCCTTTACATGAATGGAGGACTGTATTGATAATATTGGATCTGCACGTTTTGTTACTAAGCTGGATATGCTTAAAGGGTACTGGCAGGTACCACTCACTCCTCAAGCATCAGACATTTCAGCATTTGTAACCCCAGATACTTTCCTTCAGTACACCGCGATGGCTTTTGGACTCAGAAACGCTCCAGCAACTTTTCAGCGTCTTGTAAATATTGTCCTAGCTGATGTACCGAATTGCAATGCATATCTCGATGATCTGGTTTTATATTCGGTGGAGTGGAAGGAACATGTGTGCTTGTTGAGAACAGTGTTTGAGCGTCTTCGTAAAGCTAATTTTACCCTTAACTTGGCAAAATGTGAGTTTGGTCGAGCGACTGTCACTTATCTTGGTAAAAAGGTTGGGCAAGGCCAGGTACGACCGGTAGAGGCGAAAGTTACAGCGATTGCAGAGTTTCCAGCCCCTACCACCCGACGAGAGTTACGAAGGTTCTTGGGTATGGCTGGGTATTACCGCAGTTTCTGTAAAAATTTCTCAACGGTTGTTAGTCTTCTTACTGCGTTGCTCAGCCCGTCTAAACCTTTTAAGTGGTCTGTGGAGTGTCAGTATGCTTTTGACTGTGTGAAGACTCTTTTATGTAATGCACCTGTTCTTGTTGCACCTGACTGTAAATACATGTTTAAGCTTGAGGTCGATGCAAGCGCCGTTGGTGCTGGAGCTGTTCTTCTTCAAGAAGATACAAATAGTATTGATCATCCTGTTAGTTATTTTTCTCGTAAGTTTAATAAGCATCAGCTTAATTACTCTACGATTGAGAAGGAAGCACTTGCTCTCTTGCTTGCACTACAACACTTTGAAGTTTATCTAGGTTCTAGTAATCTTCCCGTCATAGTGTTTACAGACCACAATCCTCTTGTGTTTTTATCTCGAATGTATAACCAAAATCAGCGTTTGATGCGCTGTGCTTTAGTGCTACAAAACTACAATGTGGAGATTAAACATAAAAAGGGTGTTGATAATGTTTTGGCGGATGCTCTTTCGAGAGTGTAAAGATGTTGCCATGTTTTACAAACAGGTTTGTTCTTAAGGGTGGGAGTGTTACGTCCCTGCACGTTCTGTGCGTTCCTGTCTTTCTCTCTCTCTCTCTCTCTCGCTCGCTCTAACCATCTAGGTTTGCTCCACCTCCAGTCTGCTGGAGGACTATCATTGCTATGCGTGCCGTGACGTCACCTACTCCGCAGCAAATCAAGGTTCCCGCCACCAGTTAAAGGGACGCCGAAGGACGCGAGGAAAAACTTGTTTCGGCTGCTCTGTTTGTTTTGTTGTTGTACGCTCGTTATCTTTTTTTCTGTTACCTTCTCGTTTGAAATATTATTATGATACTTTCCCCTTTACGTTCAGTTTTTCCCTTTTGATGGCGTGGTCATCTAGAGTAAAGAGGACAGTTTATATGTCACGTGACTTACATAATACAAACACGTAGGAAATTCGATATGTATATATACACCAGGTAAGAGAGTGAACGCACCTTCTGTATGTTTTGTGTTTGCTAGTTAGAGTATTTTATTTAGGGCGTTTGACGCTGAAGATTTGATGTCTTTTCTTTTCTTTTGTTTATTAGTTAGATTAGAGGTTTAATACAAAGTTAGAATGAGTTTTGTTTTTCTTTTCATTTCTTTGGCTTCACTAATACGTCCCCTTTTTTCTCTTGGGTTATTTATTTAATATCTTTTTGATCTGTAAATATTTTGCCTATTTTTCATTGCTTATATTCACCATTTATTATTATTACGATTATTCACATCTTGTATAATTTCATTTATGTAATAAATTATCTTTCTTTCGCATTACTTTGTACGTGTGTCCCTTGCCACCTAAATCACACCATTTATCATGACCTCAATGTTACCTCTTTTGACATGTAATTCATAAGAGTTCGTAACACAATGAAAGCCGCTTTTCCAGCACGAGTGGACACAGCGAAAATCAACGGTTGTTGCGAGGTGAGAGAAGAGTCTGTTCGAGACTATCATGCCAGACTTTTTGAAATATTTAGGAAACACAGCGGTATGGCTGAACCAGAGGACAGAGGAACGCGGCCGGGCACGTGGGAGTGCCATCTGCAAAGCTGCTTCCTGAACGGACTGAGACCAGAGATCGCACAAGCGGTGAAAGCAAGCTACATCGAATGGCAGAGCGGGCGGCTGACAACCACATTAGCGCACGCTGTGCACGCCGAAGAACAACTGCTAACAAAGAAGGACAAAGCCGCGAAGGTGAAGGGGGAGAGAGAGATGCAGCTGGCTGTTGTACAGATTAAAGCGGGCACGAGCGCACCACCAGCAAAGCAAAACTGGACTAACAAGAAGAAAAGAGGGTATCAAGGAAAGTGGAAATGTGGACTGTGTGCGACTAATGACCATGATTTTTTTACCTGCACGAAGTGCAGTTTGTGCAAGAACGATGGACACTGGGCACAGGATTGTCCAGAGGCGCGTAAGGCGGATTGAAACGAGAGGAACGGAGAACAGGAGAGGAGAGGGCGGGTGACAGGCATTCAGCCAGCTACGAAAAAGGGAAGTAAAAATGTATTGACACACACACACAACACGCTCACATACACTGATTCAAATACTGCTATCTGCAATGAAGAACATGCTTGCAACCCTTTATGTGTGATTGTTGAAGTTTTGAATAATGCTATCTGCAATGAAGAACATGCTTGCGACCCTTTATGTGTGACTGCTGAAGTTTTGAATAATGCTGTTACTGATGAATATCTGAGAATGTACAAAAGTTTAGGGTTTTTAAGGCTACCGAGATATCCCATGTTAGTTGACGGGACAATGATAGACTTTATGGTTGATTCGGGAGCGGCGCGATCCACCATAAGACCATGTGACTTGCCATGTGAACCAGGAATGACGGATTTAGTGTTTGAAAGCACGTCCGCGTCAGGGCATATAATTTCAGAAAACTATACTGTGCCGTTGAAATGTGAGACGGAGGGGGGCAGGGCATTGAAACATGCGTTTTTGTACTCTGAAACCTGTCCGGTTCCGTTAATGGCCAGGGATCTAATGTGTAAATTAAATCTGAAACTCACTGCTGGTCCGTTTGGAATCGAGATTGAAGAGGAACAGCAGATGAGTTGTGCAAAATTTGAGCCACAGTGGACATACGAGTGGCAGATAAAGGATTCTGATTGGGCACAAATGATTTTGAAATTGGCAAAAGATCGAACAGTATCAGCTAACACAGAAAGTATGTTGCCTGACAGATTGCATTGCACGTCACATGTTGTACTTGAGCGTGAACCTCAATATGAGGAAGAGTGGTTTAACGGGGCAGAAAATGAGACAATAAGGTTTAATAAGATTTTCTGGAATGAAAATGTGTGTGCGCTTTCAGCTTGCCTGTCAGAAAAACAAATGCAGCTGTTTTTGATAACGGGGAAGTCTGCGCCACACTTATCACTAACCAAGGCCACCGAGCAGACATGGGCCGCTTTAGGCCTGTTTGTGAGAAAGTGCATGAAAGCCACAGATTGGGCTGAAAAGGGGGACGGGGTGAAACACAGTGAAAATGTATGGGCTTTTATGGAAGAATGTGAGTTTGAGGTTGCCGTACAGAGAATTGTGACTCCTGTTGTCGAGACGGCAATGGAGAAGCATGAGCACGGATCTATTTCTGCCACAGACATTCATCCTGTCCTGGCAGAAATACCTTCAAAATTGTGGGCAAAACACAAATATGATGTTGGGTTGATTAAAGGTTGTGAACCAGTTGTAATCACTCCAAAGTCTGATTACAGGCCATGTCAATCGCAATATCCCCTGAAGAAGGAGGCATTGCGAGGGATCGAGCCAGTTTTTCAGTCTCTCCTGAAGTCATGATTCTCCAGTGCGAACTCCTATTTTCCCCGTGAAGAAAATAACATCTAACACAAGCGAACCGGTCACGTGGCGATTCGTTCAGGATCTGCAGGCTGTAAACTCAGCCGTTATTGCGAGAGCTGCCCGCGTACCTAATCCGTACACAATTTTGTCACAAATTCCGCAAAATGCAATGTATTTCACTGTGGTTGATTTGGCCAACGCTTTCTTTAGCGTCCCAGTGGAAGAAAAAAGTCAGTTTTGGTTTGCGTTTGATTTTGACAACAAAGGGTACCAGGTTGTGTCAGGGTTATTGCGAGTCTCCGACGATTTTCAATGAAGCGCTCAGACGGAGCCTTGAACCGTTAATTCTGTCGAGCGGAACGGCGCTGTTGCAGTATGTAGATGATTTATTGATTTGTGCACGAGATGAGGTTACGTGCGTGGCTGACACTGTGACTCTCTTGAACCATCTGGCGAGAGAGGGTCACAAGGTCAGTCTGACCAAGCTGCAATTTGTGAAGCAGGAAATAACTTTTTTGGGTCACACTATAACACCAAACAGTAAAGCTATCTCTGAGAAACGGATAAAAGCTATCAAAGATGTACCAAGACTAATAACAAAGAAACAATTGTTATCATTCTTGGGAATGTGTGCATATTGTCGAACGTTTATTCCAAATTATGCATTTCTTGAAAAGCCCTTGAGAGCCCTGACAACAGGGAAAGGGCTGAGATCATGTGACAAGATTTATTGGCCCACAGAAGCGCAGGAGGCGTTTGCAAACATGAAACTGCAATTGGCTCAGGCTCCAACGTTGGGCCTCCCTGTGATTGAAAGGCCTTTTACACAGATGGTAGACGAAAAACATGGATTTATGAGTTCGGTGCTCTTGCAGACCCATGGGGACAGATTAAGACCAGTCGCATATTTTTCAACGAAGCTTGATGCAGTTGCAGCAGGCTTGCCACACTGCCTGAGAGCTGTGGCAGCTGCGGAGCTGGCTGTACTGGCTTCAAGGGAATTTGTGGGGTATTCTGATTTGACTTTGATGGTCCCACACGCGGTCTCCATGATTTTGCAAGAACAGAGAACATCACATTTATCAACAGCCCGATGGCTGAGGTATCACGCGATTTTGCTTGACATGCCAAATGTAACGGTGAAAAGATGCACAACTTTGAATCCTGCCACACTTCTCCCTACAGAGGAGGATGGGGAGGAACACCATTGTTGTCTATCAGTGTTGGAACAGGTGTGTACACCACGTCCAGACCTGTTGGACACACCTTTAGAGAACTGTGACAATGTCCTCTTTGTGGATGGGTCGGCGTCCAAAGATCCACAAACAGGCTTGAATAAGGTTGGTTTCGCGGTGACCACTGAATTTGAAGTCGTAAAGTCTGGCAAATTGCCATCAAATTATTCGGCTCAGGGAGCTGAATTGGTTGCTCTGACAGAGGCGTGTAAACTTATGGCAGACAAATATGTGACAATTTACACAGACTCGCGTTATGCTTTTGGGGTCACGCACGACTTTGGGGCACTTTGGAAGCACAGAAATATTAAACGATATTAAACGCATCTCTTGTGGCTGAGCTTTTGGAGGTCATCCTTTTACCAGACGAGGTCGCGATCTGTAAATGCGCAGCGCACACTAACGATAAAAGTTTTATCTCCACAGGAAACGCGAGAGCAGACGCGGCAGTGAAGGCCGCGGCAGCACAGGAGACAAAAGAAACGACTTGTGCTTTGGTATCTGTGACTAACCCTGATATTTCCCCTTGTTTACAAAGTATGCAGACTTTTTCCACAGGAGCAGAAAAACAACAATGGAGGTCGTCTGGCTGCAGCCTCCAGAGGGGTGTATGGATGAGTGTTGATGACATTCCTTGTTTGCCCAAACACTACTTTCAGCATTATGCTAAGTTGACACATGGGTTGGATCATGTGTCAAAGGGGAGTATGATAATGCAGATGAAGGAATTATGGTTTACAAAGGGGTTTACAGTGTTTGCTGAAATTTTTTGCAAAAGATGTGTCACTTGTAACACACACAATGTGGCTAGGGGAATAAAAACACTCTTGGCATCTCAACCAGCCCCGGCAGGCCCATTTGAATATCTAATGATGGATTTCATCGAATTAACCCCTTGTGGGAAACAGAAACACTGTCTGGTGATGGTTGACATGTGGTCAAAATGGGTTGAGGCCTTCCCAACCTCGAAACAAGATTCGGCAGCAGTGGCAAAGGCCCTGTTAACCGAGATTGTTCCGAGATGGGGAATTCCAAGAAAAATCAGTTCTGACAATGGCAGACACTTTGTCAATGATGCAATAAAGCAGGTGGGTCAGTTCTTGGGAATTGACATGAGAACACACTGCAGCTACGCCCTCATCAGGAGGGGCAGTAGAGAGACAGAACCAGACAATTAAGAACAAATTAGTGCTGTGAAGAGACGGGTCTGACTTGGCTTAAAGCCCTCCCAATTGAACTGATGTACATGAGAATGAGAAAAAGAGTGAAAACAAATCTGAGCCCATTTGAAATTTTGTTTGGCAGGCCACCATTCATGGGCATAGAAGGGGGTAAACAAAGGCTGCCATCAACAGATGTGTGTGAGAATGACATGTTGAATTACTGCAAAGAAATGTCATGTCTGTTATCAAATATTTCTGTGCAGGTAAAAGCTGCCCAGGGGAAGGTTGCTGAGACATTCCTGCACGAGGTCAGACCTGGTGATTTCGTGGTGATTCGTGATCACAGGAGAAAGAGCTGGAAATCGAAAAGGTGGCTTGGGCCTTTCCAGGTGCTTCTGGTGACGCACACGGCGGTGAAGGTCGCAGAGAGGGCTACGTGGATTCACGTAAACCATTGCAGGAGGGTGCCGCCCATTGCGGAGGCGGAGCAATCGCTGGAAGAGGTTCAACGCGAGTGTCAATAAATGCTAAGATCAAGTTTGAAAAACCCTTGCATTGCAGCTGTGTGTTTAGGCGGAACCAGATATCAGCAGCAAGGAGGAGACTGAGGGGAGGAGGCAACTTTGATTGCGCAAACGGCATCTGGGTGGACACCGTAATCAACAGAACAGATAAGACTTTTAGTGCTTCGAAGACAGTACTTTCTCACATTCTCTGGTCATAACAGCACCTTTGATACAGAGTAACTGAGAGAATGGAGCGTCCAAGACCGTGGCACCCATTCAGAATGCCAGGAATGTGTGGCCTGTTTAAGACCACATGTATAATGACTTTGTTGTCAGTAACAATTTGCTTGATAATACTACACTTCACAACAGGTCTGAAGGTGTTACCAACAGGAGATCAGACCAACGGGACGGAGACAGCAGAGCTGAATGACACAACTCGACAACGTGCTAGGAGAGATGCATTCGCACCAGTGGAACCAGCGAGAGGTCTCGAGGGGAGCACAGTGACGGTTCGGGAAGAATCCAATGTGAGTTTCAGTTGCAACCCCTATCAAAAGAACTGTCCAAACTGTGAGGGACGCAGCGAGGACTACGCAGGCTTCTATTTCTGCGAACACCCATGTAAGTGGGGCAACGTGAAAGCATATGCCGCCAACTACAAGTGGGGCAACGACAAGAGATTCAGGGTATTTACCCACCACAGATTGAGCAACAATCAGTTCGGGATGACGGTCGAGATAACACAAGTAAGACTTTCTGATCAAGGCAAGTACTACTGTGGGCTAGACATAGAGGGAAAGGACTGGTTTGAAGAAATCGACATTATTGTAAATGAAGCAGTTCCAACGCTAAAACCTTTTGTAGCACCTGAGTTAGGACAAGAAACAAGAGACGAGATGGCGTGGATGGAGAACGGAGACACGAGAAAGGATCAGAATCCTGAGGTGCAGAAAGCCATGATGAAGTGCCAGGGGAACAAAGCCTGTGCTCTGGCTATGCTACAGAAAGAAGAATTGGAGATATCAACGAGCTGCTGGCTGTGCCTGCAAATGTCACACGCTGGAAGGCTGTCCCACTGACATTATCAACAGCTAATGTAACAAAGTGTCTAATTCCACAACAAATGACTGATGTGTTTTCAGCTGTAGCTGATCTGAAGAATGGAAAGACACCGGACGAAATGGTCGAAGGACAGCTGTGACAACGTTAGCGATATAACAACACTGATATAGTAATTCCACCACTTAGAGTAACACACGAGAGGTGATGTGTGCATTTGTTCAGATCAACAGAGACTTTTCACAACAGGATGGTCTGACTGCAGGGTCAGAGTCGATATAAGACCGAACAGTGAACAATTGCACAGCGACAATCAACGACAAAGAGACCAGCTTCACATGTCCATTTGGTAAGTATGAGACTTCACCAGCAGCAGTGTGGGTATGTGGGAACAAAGCATTTCACAGTATGCCTAAACACGGGTGGTCAGGGTGCTGTTATCCAGCTTTGATAAATGTGGGAACTTCTGTATTTGCCAAACAAGACACGGGGAAGAGCAAAGAGAAATGTTAAGATTTTGCCTGGGGTTTTGCCAAACCATTATTCAGGGTACACATTATCTGATCCATGGACGACACCTGGGGCAAATGTGGGGTGGTCACTTTTCCTAGGGGTGGGAACAGCAGTAACGATAAATAAAGTGAATGGGTTAGCATGGACTGTACTAGCAATAGCAAATGCCACTGAAAATGCTATATCGATGATAAATGATGAAATGAGGCATTTAAGAGAGGCAGTTATTCAGAATCGTTTAGTCTTGGATTTACTTACCGCAGAAAAGGGAGGGGTTTGTAAAATGTTAGGAGTATCTTGTTGTTTCAATATTCCAGACCACAGTGACAACATAACTGATGTGATTGAGCACATGAGAGAGGCGGTGCAGGAGCCTGAACCAGCGAACGACCAATGGCTCACCTGGATAATGAATCTCGAAGGGGGCTGGGGAATGTGGTTGGCTCAAACTGTGTTGCCAATTATAGTTATAGTAGTACTAATTTTGTTATGCATACCATGTATTATACAATGTGTGTCTAGCTTAGTACAGAGACTGGTTAAGGTCGGAATGTCTGTTCAATTGGTGAAAATGACAGTCTATCCGGATGATGATGTTAATGTTGATGACCAACAATATGATGACGCAAGTAGCGGAAGTTACAGTGAAAGGGGTAATTGAGTTATGATGTTTTTTATTTTATTTTTATTTTTCTTCTTGAGAATGATTGGTATGTAAAGAAGGTTAAAAGCAGCAGTTGTCCGTGTTACGAGATGACGTACAAGGAGAGGGGGTGAAACTGAGGGATTTTTTACATACTTTTAATATTTACATTTTATATTACAGAAGTAACTCAACAGTGATAAATTGATATGTTTATTTCCTACTATGAACTATACTTTTTCTTGTTTATACTATGGTGACTGAGGGTTCGGTTTAGGCCGAGGGTGCAACAGCAGGGTCTGTCCATTCAGCCCGGCTATAGAATAAAGTCTTTACTATGCTTGCAAATATTAGGGTCTGACCCAACAAAAACAGCCTAAGCATTTTTCAAATTTTCAAAAACTTACTTCACAGGTTCAAGGAGAGTGATCATTTATGTGAAAATCAGAGATGAAGAGTATAAGTGTGATTAATGGCTTGAACTTGTATTTATTATTATTTTTACTATTATTATTACAATGTTTGATTAATCAGTTATCAGAGAATGATAAAAAGGACTCAGAGTTGTCTCTTACTCAGTGATGATGTTTGTATGAAATAAATTGCCACAACAGCTGTTTCACAGACGGCACTTTGATAGCAGGCAAGGAGTGGATTTTTAAAATAAAAAAATCTGTGAAATATCCGTGAAAATCGACTCGTCCTGCCATAACTAATTTATTGTCGCCTTTTCTTTTTTATTCCTATTTATCGTAGTTTCGACTTGTACACACTGCGTCTGCTTTCCTGCACGTCAAATGTCAAGGCCGCGGGCTCCAGGCAGAAGTCTGTGGGAATCCCTGCAAGTTAAAACATGACGCCAAAGGAATACCCAGTGAGTTAAAACATGACGCCAAAGGGATCCTGACCAAGCTTCAATATGTGACGAGTTGGGAGTGAGAATGTTAGATCTCGTATGACTCCGAGACCCGGTCATATTACAGCAGAACAATTCTGCAGTCAGGAATCACTTCAAACTATTGACACATATGACCTGGATCCCCGCTGGCAGCGGCTTCGAGAGGGCCATCAGTGTAAAAACTCGATCATCACTTTGAATGCCTGCACTGGCATTGACATGATCACTGGTTTGATTAAACATTGTTTTTTCATTCTGTAATACATTTATAAATTACTACATTAATACATTATTAGTTATTAGAAATGTTCCAAAATATTATATAAGAATATAATTTTTTATATTAATTTCACTAATAAAGCATCAATTAGTGACTACATTTATTTTTTTAAATATACAAAAATAGCATTTACTTTCTGAGATATTGTTATAAAAAATAGCATTTACTTTCTGAAATATTGTTAAAAATAGCATTTACTTTCTGAAATATTATCAAAAATAGCATTTAGTTTCTGAAATATTATAAAAAATAGCATTTACTTTCTGAAATATTATAAAGAAAATAGCATTTACTTTCTGAAATATTATAAAAAATAGCATTTACTTTCTGAAATATTATAAAGAAAATAGCATTTACTTTCTGAAATATTATAAAAAATTGCATTTACTTTCTGAAATATTATAAAAAAAATAGCATTTACTTTCTGAAATATTATAAAAAAAATAGCATTTACTTTCTGAAATATTATAAAAAATAGCATTTATTTTCTGAAATATTATAAAAAAAATAGCATTTACTTTCTGAAATATTATAAAACAATTGCATTTACTTTCTGAACTATTATTTAGAAATAGCATTTATTTTACATTTCTTGTATTAATATTAGTAATAAAGCACTAATTAGTGACTGACTACATTGATTTTCTTGAATATTATGAAAAAAATATTTTAAGAATTTCTGACATTAATAATTTGTGAAGCACTAATGATGTGACCATGTCTACATGCACTTCTGAATTTCTTCTGATCTTTCTAATTTCTACAGACAGCAGCGGTGTGAAGTACTGAGCAGCATGTTCTTGTGGTTCTTTGTGTTTTGAGCGGCCGATCGTGACGGAGCTGCAGGTGTTCGTGGGTTAAGAATACGAACGAGTGAACACAAACGCTGCTTTGCTGTCTGCCGATGCTGTGCTGTGAACACGTCTTCATCTTACCTGCAGCTCCAGAGTCTCCTCGAGACACACACCACTTCAGTACGCTTCACCATCAACAACACAACATCACGTGATCATCAGCCAGACTCACCTTGGTACTGGCTGCTGTTAAAGCCCTCGCTGCTGATCAGACGAGCGCAGCGGAAGTGGATAAGCTTGAGCTCCAGACTGTGGAGAGTCACTAGGATGTTCCTCGAGCGGATATCACCATGATAAACTCCACGCTCGTGGCAGGGTTTGACCGCTTGAAGCACCTGAAGCATGAACAAGCGTGCTTGTGCTTCACTGACAGGGCCGGAGTACAAGATGTAATCCTCCAAGGTCCTGCAGGGTTCAGGGTACTCCATAATGAGAGTAAAGCTGCTCTCGTCCTCCAGCCACTGGTGTAGCTCCATGATGTTGGGGCACGAGGGAGCTTCTCCCAGCCGGAGCATCAGAGCCACTTCAGCAAGCACAGGTTTGGAGTGACCAGGCTGAGAAGAGAGACAAACACAACAACCATGTCAGCATCCGGTTATAAAACACCACATGTTCTTCAGGTTTAGCCAGCTTACAATGTCAAGATAGCGGTCCACTCTGCGCTTGGGGATGCACTTCAGAGCAACCTTCACTTTGTCGCTGAATAAGTGTGTTCCCTCATAGACTTTGCTGAAGCTTCCTGATGCGATCAAATGTCCCACTTCAAACAAAGACACGACGGATCCTGAACAACACACAGAAACAGAAGATGGACACGTTTGAGAAGTCCTTTGATTGTCAACAGCAGAGCTGAAGAACCATCAAATCAAGAGTCTTGAAGACGTTCTTTAGTCTCAGATGCACTGCAGACGAAGCACTGATGAAGAGAAAATAACGATGCAAAGCAATAATGACTCACCTTGAAGCAGCTGGTTTTCTGGATCAGGCAACACTGTGTCCGGTGCTGTTTCTGACACGGTCGACACCGGACCGGACTCTGAACCGGACACCGGACCGGACAGACCTGCATCGTAGGTCAGGATCTCGGAGGGAGCTTCTTCCTCAGGAGACGACTGGAGGTCTGCAGAGACCGGGTCCTTCTCCAGCAGAACACGCTGGGATCGGTCCGGATCTGGCTCTGCTTTAGGAGGCTGGACTCTGTCCGTGTCACAGCAGGGGAAGAGCTGCTTCACAGCCTCACATGCTCTCCGGAAGAAGACACGTACCACTCTCCTGTTCATTCCTTTCTTAGCTTCTTCTAAAACCAGTGAAGAGCAAACCATTAGTAACACCTCTGAGCACAGACGACATGTGAACCAGCGATTATACACGGAAGCAGCAGAACAAGTTATTAATCCTAGAGACACAGGAGCTAAAGTAACAGTGACTCACCATGACAGAGATTGAGAGCGGATGGATCTGGGACAAGCGTTGGCTCTCGTGGCTCCGGATCTTCACACACCTGACCCGGCAGACACAGCAGCTCAGGAACGGCCGTCGGACCCGGGACAGCCGTCACCTCGGGATCGTCCAGATGAGCGTCCGTCTGTGCTGTGAGACGCACCACTCGGTCCGGACGCTTCACAGCCGTGCACAGCTTCCGGAAGAAGACACGCACCGCTTTCCCCTGCGTACCTTTGGAAGAACGAAGAGAAACTATTAGAATCCAGATCAGACACAGATGCCGTTTCTAACGAACTCCTGACAGATCTGAGAAACTGACTTCATCGAAATGAAGAAATTTCAAGCTTGATGCTTTCGAAACCCATGCGGCTCGAGTGACAGGCGCGCTCTCAGATTCACTGCGCTCAGACATCAGATTCACTGTGCTCATTGGTCATCTGATAATGACCAAATCTGATTATACTGGTAATTATGGACACAATGAGTGCAAACCGTGAATCTAAAGAGTTTAAGTCAGTGGAATCAGTCACTGATTCGAACACTCACAAAACCAGATCCACGTCAGCCGTTAGAATCTTGAGCGGGGCTTTATATAGCTGCCGCCCTGCGCTCGCGCTTTTTTTTTCTTTTTTTAGAACAGCCCGCATTTAATTTCCTCTGTTTTGTGGTGTTATGTTTTAAAATGAATACTAATATCATTCAAAAACAGGAGTGTCAGGAGTTTGTCATTGTCAGGTTTGAAACATGGGCGTGGTTCATGCGCATGTACGTGCTGACATAATCACTAAAGGCGCGAATTTCGTGTCTTCGGAGAGCGCAGAGGAACGTCATCCTGTTTAATGAAGGCGTTATTATACGAATTATCGGTGACTTTTGGAGAAAATATGTGACTTTACCGAAGCTGTGCCTGACACACGGGTGAGTATTTCTGTAATATAACGTTATATGTTTTTGAAAGTTGTCGGAAAAATTATACCTCATTGTAGGGGAGTATAACGGTCAAATTCATTCACTTTTAAAACGTTTATTTTGACTGAACTTCGACGTTTTGTAAAATAAGTTACCTCGGTAGTACGAACGATCATTTTTTACAGCATTATTATCTATACAGTCATCCTCCAAACTGTTATCGAGCTGGATAATGACAGCACTCATAGAAAGAGATATGATTTAACAAATAATAACAGCAAATTCTGCTATTAATCTTTTATTTTATTCAAACCTTTTCTCATAATTAATACTTTACAAAAAATAAACCGCAACAAAGAAAGAAAGGAAAGAAAGATAATAACAAGAAAAGAGAGAAAAATAAATAACAACAATAAATAATTAACATAAAATGAAAATAAAAAAGAGAGAAAAAGAATAACAATAAATAAAAAATAAGAAAAAAGAGAAAAAGAAAAGAATAACAGTACATAACTAATAAGAAAGAAAGGACAGTTATACAATACAATTGATAGAAATGCAGATTATGGTGCATTCACAGTTCTGTTTGGGATTGACAGCAGTTGCTTAGAGGTGAGAGACTTAATTTATTTTTTTTATTCAGTAGATTAAAACATCTGCTTGAATACATCTGTATATGAATGAGCAGCTGACGTCACAACCGCATTCGGGACACGAGAGCGACAGAATCAAAAATGGCGTCATAACACCGGGACGTTTTATCACAGCTGAGCCCGTTTTTAAATAAATGATCCCAGTCGAGGCTTGTGCAATCCATCACACATTAAAGAACTAACAATGACTTTAAATGCTTCATTGGCGAGTGCAAAAAGCACGTTTGGTGCGCGCTTGTCTCAGAGATTGCGTGATCTCGCGCACACACACTCACGCACGCACGCACACAGCACTGACGGCAGCTCCGGTTTTAGATGAAAACTAATCATTTCTCCTTCTCCGTCTCTGTCAGTACATTAAACCCGTCATGATTATATAAGCAACTCGATGTCCCGTGCGGTTCCATTCATTCAGCGCAGCTTTGAATTCGGTTGTGAATCCTGACAATGTAAAGGCGTCAGTTCGGCTATATATATGCATTTCTGAAGACCGCGGTCAAGCCAGCCGCAGTTCAGAAAAACACGGTCAAGCCAGCCGCGATTGAAATTAGGGTGCGCGTGTATTACAATGACTACGGTAATCACAGGAACAAAACAAAGGGGACGCGCTTTTAGAGCGCTTTTCTTCTGGACGCCCAGAACTGAAATATAATGAAATTTTTCGCGATTTTTTTTTTGTATATCTGCTTTAATATTTGTGTTATTTATTGGTGTCTTTGACGGTTCTGTATTACTATATTTTTCTACATTTCAAATCTGCAGGATTCATAGAAAAATATATATGGGACATTAATCAATTTAGAGGGGTATAAAGACACCATTTCTAATAAGTACTAGAAATGAATGGTCAGTTCTTATATAGGACGTCCCATACTATATGCACACCTCATATGAAACCACATTACTGCAGCGTTTTCCATAAATGGGACATTATTAAATTTAGACATTTACATTTACATTTATGCATTTAGCAGACGCTTTTATCCAAAGCGACTTACAGTGCATTCAGGTTATACATTTTGTATTGTCAGTACATGTGTTCCCTGGGAATCGAACCCACAACCTTTGCGCTGCTAACGCAATGCTCTAACCACTGAGCCACAGGAACACTAGAGGGGTATAAAGACACCATTTCTAATAAGTACACGAAATTAATGGTCAGTTCTTATACAGGACATCCCATACTACATGCACACCTCATATGAAACCATTTTACTGCAGCGTTTTCAAGATATGGGACATTACTACATTTTAGAGAGCTATAAAGACCCCATTTCTAATAAGTACAAGAAATGAATGGTCAGTTCTTATACAGGACATCCCATACTATATGCACAGCTCATATGAAACCATATTACTGCAGCGTATTCAAGAAATGAGACATTATTCGATTTAGAGGACTATAAAGACCCCATTTCTAATAAGTACAAGAAATGAATGGTCAGTTCTTATATGGGACATCCCATACTACATGCAAACCTCATATGAAACCATTTTACTGCAGCATTTTTGAGATATGGGACATTAATACATTTTAGAGAGCTATAAAGACCTAATTTCTAATAAGTACTAGAAATTAATGGTCAGTTCTTAAAGAGGACATCCCATACTATATTCACACCTCATATGAAACCATTTTACTGCAGCATTTTTGAGATATGGGACATTGCTACACTTTAGAGAGCTATAAAGACACCATTTCTAATAAGTACTAGAAATTAATCGTCAGTTCTTATATAGGACATCCCATACTATATGCACACCTCATATGAAACCATTTTACTGCAGCGTTTTCCATAAATGGGACATTATTCGATTTAGAGGACTATAAAGACCCAATTTTTTATAAGTACAATAAATGAATGGTCAGTTCTTATATAGGACATCCCATACTACATGCACACCTCATATGAAACCATTTTACTGCAGCTTTTTTTTTTGAGATATGGGACAGTAATACACTTTAGAGAGCTATCAAGACCTAATTTCTAATAAGTACAAGAAATGAATGGTCAGTTCTTATATGGGACGTCCCATACTATATGAACTCCTCATATGAAACCATTTTACTGCAGCATTTTTGAGATATGGGACATTAATACATTTTGAGGACTATAAAGACACCATTTCTAATAAGTACAAGAAATGAATGGTCAGTTCTTATATGGGACGTCCCATACTATATGCACTCCTCATATGAAACCATTTTACTGCAGCGTTTTCAAGATATGGGACATTATTTGATTTAGAGGGTATAAACACCCAGTTTCTAATAAGTACAAGAAAAGAATGGACAGTTCTTATATGGGACGTCCCATACTATGTGCACTCCTCATATGAAACCATTTTACTGCAGCGTTTTCGAGATATGGGACATTATTTAATTTAGAGGAGTATAAACACCCAGTTTCTAATAAGTACACGAAATGAATGGTCAGTTCTTATATGGGACGTCCCATACTATATGCACTCCTCATATGAAACCATTTTACTGCAGCGTTTTCAAGATATGGGACATTATTTGATTTAGAGGGGTATAAACACCCAGTTTCTAATAAGTACAAGAAAAGAATGGACAGTTCTTATATGGGACGTCCCATACTATATGCACTCCTCATATGAAACCATTTTACTACAGCGTTTCTGAGATATGGGACATTAATACATTTTAAAGAGCTCTAAAGACCTAATTTCTAATAAGTACTAGAAATTAATGGTCAGTTCTTAAATAGGACATCCCATACTACATGCACACCTCATATGAAACCATATTACTGCAGCGTTTTCAAGAAATGGGACATTATTCAATTTATGGGGTATAAAGACACCATTTCTAATAAGTACTAGAAATTAATGGTCAGTTCTTATAGAGGACATCCCATACTATATTCACACCTCATATGAAACCATTTTACTGCAGCATTTTTGAGATATGGGACATTAATACATTTAGAGGGGTATAAAGACACCATTTCTAATAAGTACTAGAAATGAATGGTCAGTTCTTATAGAGGACATCCCATACTATATGCACACCTCATATGAAACCATTTTACTGCAGCATTTTTGAGATATGGGACATTAATACATTTTAAAGAGCTATAAAGACCTAATTTCTAATAAGTACACGAAATGAATGGTCAGTTCTTATATGGGACATCCCATACTATATGCACTCCTCATATGAAACCATTTTACTGCAGCGTTTCTGAGATATGGGACATTAATACATTTAGAGGGGTATAAAGACCCCATTTCTAATAAGTGCACGAAATGAATGGTCAGTTCTTATACAGGACATCCCATACTATATGCACACCTAATATAAAACCATTTTACTGCAGCATTTTTGAGATATGGGACATTAATACATTTAGAGGGGTATAAAGACACCATTTCAAATAAGTACACGAAATGAATGGTCAGCTATTATATAGGACATCCCATACTACATGCACATCTCTTATGAAACCATTTTACTGCAGCGTTTCTGAGATATGGGACATTACTACACTTTAGAGGACTATAAAGACCCCATTTCTAATAAGTACAAGAAATGAATGGTCAGTTCTTATATGGGACATCCCATACTACATGCACACCTCATATGAAACCATTTTACTGCAGCGTTTCTGAGATATGGGACATTACTACAATTTAGAGAGCTATAAAGACCCCATTTCTAATAAGTACTAGAAATTAATGGTCAGTTCTTATAGAGGACATCCCATACTATATTCACACCTCATATGAAACCATTTTACTGCAGCATTTTTGAGATATGGGACATTAATACATTTTAGAGAGCTATAAAGACCTCATTTCTAATAAGTACACGAAATGAATGGTCAGTTCTTATATGGGACACCCCATACTATAAGCACACCTCATATGAAACCATATTACTGCAGCGTTTTTGAGATATGGGACATTAATACATTTAGAGGGGTATAAAGACACCATTTCTAATAAGTACTAGAAATTAATGGTCAGTTCTTAAAGAGGACATCCCATACTATATTCACACCACATATGAAACCATTTTACTGCAGCATTTTTGAGATATGGGACATTGCTACACTTTAGAGAGCTATAAAGACACCATTTCTAATAAGTACTAGAAATTAATCATCAGTTCTTATATAGGACATCCCATACTATATGCACACCTCATATGAAACCATTTTACTGCAGCGTTTTCCATAAATGGGACATTATTCGATTTAGAGGACTATAAAGACCCAATTTTTTATAAGTACAATAAATGAATGGTCAGTTCTTATATAGGACATCCCATACTACATGCACACCTCATATGAAACCATTTTACTGCAGCTTTTTTTTTGAGATATGGGACAGTAATACACTTTAGAGAGCTATCAAGACCTAATTTCTAATAAGTACAAGAAATGAATGGTCAGTTCTTATATGGGACGTCCCATACTATATGAACTCCTCATATGAAACCATTTTACTGCAGCATTTTTGAGATATGGGACATTAATACATTTTGAGGACTATAAAGACACCATTTCTAATAAGTACAAGAAATGAATGGTCAGTTCTTATATGGGACGTCCCATACTATATGCACTCCTCATATGAAACCATTTTACTGCAGCGTTTTCAAGATATGGGACATTATTTGATTTAGAGGGGTATAAACACCCAGTTTCTAATAAGTACAAGAAAAGAATGGACAGTTATTATATGGGACGTCCCATACTATGTGCACTCCTCATATGAAACCATTTTACTGCAGCGAGATATGGGACATTATTTAATTTAGAGGAGTATAAACACCCAGTTTCTAATAAGTACACGAAATGAATGGTCAGTTCTTATATGGGACGTCCCATACTATATGCACTCCTCATATGAAACCATTTTACTGCAGCGTTTTCAAGATATGGGACATTATTTGATTTAGAGGGGTATAAACAGCCAGTTTCTAATAAGTACAAGAAAAGAATGGACAGTTCTTATATGGGACGTCCCATACTATATGCACTCCTCATATGAAACCATTTTACTACAGCGTTTCTGAGATATGGGACATTAATACATTTTAAAGAGCTCTAAAGACCTAATTTCTAATAAGTACTAGAAATTAATGGTCAGTTCTTAAATAGGACATCCCATACTACATGCACACCTCATATGAAACCATAGTACTGCAGCGTTTTCAAGAAATGGGACATTATTCGATTTATAGGGGTATAAAGAAACCATTTCTAATAAGTACTAGAAATTAATGGTCAGTTCTTATAGAGGACATCCCATACTATATTCACACCTCATATGAAACCATTTTACTGCAGCATTTTTGAGATATGGGACATTAATACATTTAGAGGGGTATAAAGACACCATTTCTAATAAGTACTAGAAATTAATGGTCAGTTCTTATAGAGGACATCCCATACTATATGCACACCTCATATGAAACCATTTTACTGCAGCATTTTTGAGATATGGGACATTAATACATTTTAAAGAGCTATAAAGACCTAATTTCTAATAAGTACATGAAATGAATGGTCAGTTCTTATACGGGACATCCCATACTATATGCACTCCTCATATGAAACCATTTTACTGCAGCGTTTCTGAGATATGGGACATTAATACATTTAGAGGGGTATAAAGACCCCATTTCTAATAAGTGCACGAAATGAATGGTCAGTTCTTATACAGGACATCCCATACTATATGCACACCTAATATAAAACCATTTTACTGCAGCATTTTTGAGATATGGGACATTAATACATTTAGAGGGGTATAAAGACACCATTTCAAATAAGTACACGAAATGAATGGTCAGTTATTATATAGGACATCCCATACTACATGCACATCTCATATGAAACCATTTTACTGCAGCGTTTCTGAGATATGGGACATTACTACACTTTAGAGGACTATAAAGACCCCATTTCTAATAAGTACAAGAAATGAATGGTCAGTTCTTATATGGGACATCCCATACTACATGCACACCTCATATGAAACCATTTTACTGCAGCGTTTCTGAGATATGGGACATTACTACAATTTAGAGAGCTATAAAGACCCCATTTCTAATAAGTACTAGAAATTAATGGTCAGTTCTTATAGAGGACATCCCATACAATATGCACACCTCATATGAAACCATTTTACTGCAGCATTTTTGAGATATGGGACATTAATACATTTTAAAGAGCTATAAAGACCTAATTTCTAATAAGTACATGAAATGAATGGTCAGTTCTTATACGGGACATCCCATACTATATGCACTCCTCATATGAAACCATTTTACTGCAGCGTTTCTGAGATATGGGACATTAATACATTTAGAGGGGTATAAAGACCCCATTTCTAATAAGTGCACGAAATGAATGGTCAGTTCTTATACAGGACATCCCATACTATATTCACACCACATATGAAACCATTTTACTGCAGCATTTTTGAGATATGGGACATTGCTACACTTTAGAGAGCTATAAAGACACCATTTCTAATAAGTACTAGAAATTAATCGTCAGTTCTTATATAGGACATCCCATACTATATGCACACCTCATATGAAACCATTTTACTGCAGCGTTTTACATAAATGGGACATTATTCGATTTAGAGGACTATAAAGACCCAATTTTTTATAAGTACAATAAATGAATGGTCAGTTCTTATATAAGACATCCCATACTACATGCACACCTCATATGAAACCATTTTACTGCAGCTTTTTTTTTTAGATATGGGACAGTAATACACTTTAGAGAGCTATCAAGACCTAATTTCTAATAAGTACAAGAAATGAATGGTCAGTTCTTATATGGGACGTCCCATACTATATGCACTCCTCATATGAAACCATTTTACTGCAGCGTTTTCAAGATATGGGACATTATTTGATTTAGAGGGGTATAAACACCCAGTTTCTAATAAGTACAAGAAAAGAATGGACAGTTCTTATATGGGACGTCCCATACTATGTGCACTCCTCATATGAAACCATTTTACTGCAGCGTTTTCGAGATATGGGACATTATTTAATTTAGAGAAGTATAAACACCCAGTTTCTAATAAGTACACGAAATGAATGGTCAGTTCTTATATGGGACGTCCCATACTATATGCACTCCTCATATGAAACCATTTTACTGCAGCGTTTTCAAGATATGGGACATTATTTGATTTAGAGGGGTATAAACACCCAGTTTCTAATAAGTACAAGAAAAGAATGGACAGTTCTTATATGGGACGTCCCATACTATATGCACTCCTCATATGAAACCATTTTACTACAGCGTTTCTGAGATATGGGACATTAATACATTTTAAAGAGCTCTAAAGACCTAATTTCTAATAAGTACTAGAAATTAATGGTCAGTTCTTAAATAGGACATCCCATACTACATGCACACCTCATATGAAACCATAGTACTGCAGCGCCAAGAAATGGGACATTATTCGATTTATAGGGGTATAAAGAAACCATTTCTAATAAGTACTAGAAATTAATGGTCAGTTCTTATAGAGGACATCCCATACTATATGCACACCTCATATGAAACCATTTTACTGCAGCATTTTTGAGATATGGGACATTAATACATTTAGAGGGGTATAAAGACACCATTTCTAATAAGTACTAGAAATTAATGGTCAGTTCTTATAGAGGACATCCCATACTATATGCACACCTCATATGAAACCATTTTACTGCAGCATTTTTGAGATATGGGACATTAATACATTTTAAAGAGCTATAAAGACCTAATTTCTAATAAGTACATGAAATGAATGGTCAGTTCTTATACGGGACATCCCATACTATATGCACTCCTCATATGAAACCATTTTACTGGAGCGTTTCTGAGATATGGGGCATTAATACATTTAGAGGGGTATAAAGACCCCATTTCTAATAAGTGCACGAAATGAATGGTCAGTTCTTATACAGGACATCCCATACTATATGCACACCTAATATAAAACCATTTTACTGCAGAATTTTTGAGATATGGGACATTAATACATTTAGAGGGGTATAAAGACACCATTTCAAATAAGTACACGAAATGAATGGTCAGTTATTATATAGGACATCCCATACTACATGCACATCTCATATGAAACCATTTTACTGCAGCGTTTGAGATATGGGACATTACTACACTTTAGAGGACTATAAAGACCCATTTCTAATAAGTACAAGAAATGAATGGTCAGTTCTTATATGGGACATCCCATACTACATGCACACCTCATATGAAACCATTTTACTGCAGCGTTTCTGAGATATGGGACATTACTACAATTTAGAGAGCTATAAAGACCCCATTTCTAATAAGTACTAGAAATTAATGGTCAGTTCTTATAGAGGACATCCCATACTATATTCACACCTCATATGAAACCATTTTACTGCAGCATTTTTGAGATATGAGACATTAATACATTTAGAGGGGTATAAAGACACCATTTCTAATAAGTACTAGAAATGAATGGTCAGTTCTTATATAGCACATCCCATACTAAATGCACATCTCATATGAAACCATATTACTGCAGCGTTTTCAAGAAATTAGACATTATTAAATTTAGAGGACTATAAAGACCCCATTTCTAATAAGTACAAGAAATGAATGGTCAGTTCTTATATGGGACATCCATACTACATGCACTCCTCATATGAAACCATTTTACTGCAGCGTTTTTGAGATATGGGACATTACTACACTTTAGAGAGCTATAAAGACCCCATTTCTAATAAGTGCACGAAATGAATGGTCAGTTCTTATACTGGACATCCCATACTATATGCACACCTCATATGAAACCATTTTACTGCAGCTTTTTTGAGATATGGGACAGTAATACACTTTAGAGAGCTATCAAGACCTAATTTCTAATAAGTACACAAAATGAATGATCAGTTCTTATATGGGACGTCCCATACTATATGAACTCCTCATATGAAACCATTTTACTGCAGCATTTTTGAGATATGGGACATTAATCAATTTTAAAGAGCTATAAAGACCTAATTTCTAATAAGTACACGAAATGAATGGTCAGTTCTTATATGGGACGTCCCATACTATATGCACTCCTCATATGAAACCATTTTACTGCAGCGTTTTCGAGATATGGGACATTATTTGATTTAGAGGGGTATAAACACCCAGTTTCTAATAAGTACACGAAATGAATGGTCAGTTCTTATATGGGACGTCCCATACTATATGCACTCCTCATATGAAACCATTTTACTGCAGCGTTTTCAAGATATGGGACATTATTTGATTTAGAGGGGTATAAACACCCAGTTTCTAATAAGTCCACGAAATGAATGGTCAGTTCTTATATAGGACATCCCATACTATATGCACACCTCATATGAAACCATATTACTGCAGCATTTTCAAGAAATGGGACAATATTCGATTTATAGGAGTATAAAGACACCATTTCTAATAAGTACTAGAAATTAATGGACAGTTCTTATATGGGACATCCCATACTATATGCACTCCTCATATGAAACCATTTTACAGCAGCATTTTTGAGATATGGGACATTAATACATTTTGAGGAATATAAAGACACCATTTCTAATAAGTACTAGAAATTAATGGTCAGTTCTTATATAGGACTTCCCATACTACATGCACACTCATATGAAACCATTTTACTGCAGCATTTTTGAGATATGGGACATTAATACATTTTAAAGAGCTATAAAGACCTAATTTCTAATAAGTACACGAAATGAATGGTCAGTTCTTATATAGGACATCCCATACTACATGCACACCTCATATGAAACCATTTTACTCAGAAACGCTGCAGTAAAATGGTTTCATATGAGGAGTGCATATAGTATGGGATGTCCTCTATAAGAACTGTCCATTCTTTTCTTGTACTTATTAGAAACTGGGTGTTTATACCCCTCTAAATCAAATAATGTCACATATCTTGAAAACGCTGCAGTAAAATGGTTTCATATGAGGAGTGCATATTATATTATCACCAGTAAAGTATGGAGTACCACAAGGATCTGTCCTAGGTCCTCTATTATTTTCATTATATATGTTGCCCCTTGGTAATATTATTAGAAAATACGGGATTAGTTTCCATTGTTATGCTGATGACACTCAACTATATATCTCAAGAAAACCAGATGAAACTTCTAAACTATCTAAGCTAACAGAGTGTGTTAAAAATATAAAAGATTGGATGACCAGTAATTTTCTCCTATTAAATTCAGATAAGACCGAGATATTAATTATTGGACCTAAAAACAGTACACAGAATCTCTTGGATTACAATTTGCAACTAGACGGATGTACTGTTACTTCCTCTACAGTCAAAAACCTGGGTGTTATATTAGACGGCAACCTATCTTTTGAAAATCATATTTCCAATGTTACAAAAACAGCATTCTTCCATCTTAGAAACATTTCCAAGCTACGGAACATGTTAAGTGTTTCTGATGCAGAAAAGTTAGTTCATGCATTCATGACCTCTAGACTGGACTATTGTAATGCACTGCTAGGTGGTTGTCCTGCATCTTCAATAAACAAGCTACAGATAGTACAAAATGCTGCGGCTAGAGTCCTTACCAGGTCAAGAAAATATGACCATATTACTCCAATTTTACAGTCTCTGCACTGGCTACCTATTAAGTTTCGTATCAGTTACAAAATATTATTACTTGCCTAAAGGCCCTAAATGATTTAGCTCCTGCGTACCTAACTAATCTTCTATCACGCTACAATCCGACCCGCTCCCTAAGGTCGCAAAACTCTGGACTCTTGGTAGTACCTCGGATAGCAAAGTCCACTAAAGGAGGTAGAACTTTTTCATATCTGGCTCCTAAACTCTGGAATAGCCTTCCTGATAACGTTCGGGGTTCAGACACACTCTCTCTGTTTAAATCTAGATTAAAGACGCATCTCTTTAGCCAAGCATTCATATAATGCATCTCATAATCTTGTACTGCCAGTCTATCTGAACAAATGCACATTATTATGCTTTAGCTTGGGTTATACTGATAATTTCATCCAGGGTTATTCCTGGATGGAACAACTGCTACGCTAATTGTCTTACTGTTTCTATGTTTCTGCCACGGGATTAACATCCCGTGGTAGCTAGGAATTACACAAGCTTCAGTCTGGATCCAACCCTTAAACGATTGAGATGACCGAACACCTGAGAAGAGACGATGACAACCCCTCAGAGGAAGCCAACCATCAGCGATTATACTGACTTAACCAAAGTCTGCCATAAATGGAGGATCAGCACCTGAAGACAACCTCTACAGCCCTGAACGTCAGTGGAGTCTAGGACACATAGATGAGCCCCAGAGACAGATCTCCAGTGAGGACCTCGTCACCTAGACATCCATCGGGGAAAGACCCCTGGAACCAGTGGACCACTTACACTCTGACTTTGCTGCAGTTGGAACAAACTACTGATTCGTCTGGCCGGAGGGGAACTGGCCTCCCGACTAAGCCTGGTTTCTCCCAAGGTTTTTTCTCCATTCTGTCACCGATGGAGTTTTCGTTCCTTGCCGCTGTCGCCTCTGGCTTGCTTAGTTGGGGACACTTCATTTCCAGCACAATCATCGACTTGATTGCACAGATATTATTTAAACTGAACTAAGCTGGACAATGCCATTACTAAATTCAATAATCAAATGCATTCAGCTGATAATTGAGTGTTAAATCCTGCCATTTTACATTATTGACACAATTTGCCTATTTTGTTATTGTGCAGTGCTTTGTTACAATTTGTATTGTTAAAAGCGCTATATAAATAAAGGTGACTTGACTTGACTTGACATATAGTATGGGACGTCCCATATAAGAACTGACCATTCATTTCTAGTACTTATTAGAAATGGTGTCTTTATAGTCCTCAAAATATATTAATGTCCCATATCTCAAAAATGCTGCAGTAAAATGGTTTCATATGAGGTGTGCATATAGTATGGGATGTCCTCTATAAGAACTGACCATTGATTTCTAGTACTTATTAGAAATGGTGTCTTTATACCCCTCTAAATGTATTAATGTCCCATATCTCAAAAATGCTGCAGTAAAATGGTTTCATATGAGGACTGCATATAGTATGGGACGTCCCATATAAGAACTGTCCATTCTTTTCTTGTACTTATTAGAAACTGGGTGTTTATACCCATCTAAATCAAATAATGTCCCATATCTCGAAAACGCTGCAGTAAAATGGTTTCATATGAGGAGTGCATATAGTATGGGACGTCCCATAAAAGAACTAACCATTCATTTCGTGTACTTATTAGAAATTATGTCTTTATAGCTCTTTAAAATGTATTAATGTCCCATATCTCAGAAACGCTGCAGTAAAATGGTTTCATATGAGGTGTGCATGTAGTATGGGATGTCCTATATAAGAACTGACCATTCATTTCATGTACTTATTAGAAATTAGGTCTTTATAGCTCTTTAAAATGTATTAATGTCCCATATCTCAAAAATGCTGCAGTAAAATGGTTTCATATGAGGTGTGCATATAGTATGGGATGTCCTATATAAGAACTGACCATTAATTTCTAGTACTTATAAGAAATGGTGTCTTTACAGTCCTCAAAATATATTAATGTCCCATATCTCAAAAATGCTGCAGTAAAATGGTTTCATATGAGGTGTGCATATAGTATGGGATGTCCTATATAAGAACTGACCATTCATTTCGTGTACTTATTAGAAATTAGGTCTTTATAGCTCTTTAAAATGTATTAGTGTCCCATATCTCAAAAATGCTGCAGTAAAATGGTTTCATATGAGGAGTGCATATATTATGGGACGTCCCGTATAAGAACTGACCATTCATTTCTTGTACTTATTAAAAATGGGGTCTTTATACTCCTCAAAATATATTAATGTCCCATATCTCAAAAATGCTGCAGGAAAATGGTTTCATATGAGGTGTGCATATAGTATGGGACGTTCCATATAAGAACTGACCATTCATTTCTTGTACTTATTAGAAACCTGGTGTTGATACCCCTCTAAATCGAATAATGTCCCATATCTCTTTTTCTATGAATCTTGCAATGATTTGAAAGGTAGTAAAATATAGTAATACAGAACCGTCAAAGACAAGAATAAATAACACATCTGCTATTTTGTACATCTGCTATTAAAGCAGATGTACAAAAAAAAAAGATCACGAAAAATGTCATTATATTTCATCAAATGTCATCCTGTGATTACCGTAGTCATTGTAATACACGCGCACCCTAATTTCAATCGCGGCTGGCTTGACCGTGTTTTTCTGAACTGCGGCTGGCTTGACCGCGGTTTCTGAAGGTCGTATTATAATAATAGGATGCTCGATGAACGTTCTATGAAGTGATGTTGCCACACTGGCCTTTATCTTCTGCTCTAGAGTCTTGTTTGTGTTAACATGGCAGAAAAACTGTCTTAAGTATGAATAACTGCAGGCTCGCGCAATGGGCGTGGCTAAAGGTGTGACGCGTCGACACACTAAATGCCAATCAACATATTTTTATAATCGACGTAATCGATGACTTCGACGAATAGCTGCAGCCCTAATTATGGGAGATACTGTTGATGAGAACCAAGAACAAAGCCATGTGTGATGTGTAATGCTCAGGTGAAAAGCTATAGTAATACTATACATCTGTGGAAGCATTTGATATCATGCATAAGGTGCCATGATTTCTGCAATGAATGAATGAATGGCGGATGGAGCGACGCACTGTTTGTTTACTACACGCATACTAAAGCACGGACGACGGTGGCAGTGTTTTCAGCCTCTGCCGTTTCACTATATGATGATATTAACACACTGCTGCTCTGAGAGTCACTTCATTAGCATTGTACTGTTTAATTTGAGAAAACTACCGTCATATCACATAATACACAGCAACTGCAAGTTCCTCACGGCAACCCGTCAAAATAAAAGTTTAGTTAAACTTTAAGAAACTGTCAGAATATATTACTATTTAGCACTTTTAAGACTACTACTACTAATACATATTAATACATCTTTGTTTTTAAAGGAATAATCCCATTCGTTATTTTTGTAATTTTAACTGTAAACCTCTGTTGTGCAGCACTTTGTTTGCCAACAAATAAAAGGTTTTAATTTATTTAATTAGGATAAATTAAATTAATATTTTATGCCTTCATCTGATTACCAGAAAAATTAAGAACATTTTATAGGGCCCTATTATTGTTTAAGAAAGGACCCTATAGAAAAAAGGATAGGTTTTAAAATACATGCATGTGGCTTAATTTCTTTTTATTCGCCATTTGTAAACTGATGTTTACTGTTCATTTTTTGAAATATCAATAGCTTTTGTATTAAATCTATATTCACTGAATGTAATCAAAAAAATCGGGACATCTGAATTGATATCCAGCCTTAATATTCGTGTTAACGTGAATGGAAGAGTACCACAAATATATATTTTGCATTCCCATTTTGTTCAAATAGCTAAATAAAAATAAATAGTGTTTTCATGACTTTCAATAAAATAAATAAATTTAGAGAGACAGATAACGGCAGTCAGAGAAGCAAACAATGTCAAATTTACCGCACCCCCCATAGATGCTGCATTAGCATAAACTATTATTTTGTAATTTGATGCAAAGGTAATATAATACAAAGAATAGTGTTATAAATGTACATACGTTTGAAAACAAATACAAATATCAAAAACTTTTGAGGATTTACCATGCTGATGACCGTTAAACACATCATCACAGTCTTGTGAAAAGGGTCCATGTCTAATATGTCATAAGGATATCGATATTTGATAAATTTTCCTATTCAATTGTTATGTCTCCCAAAATGCATAATAAACATGCTTGAAAACTCATGATCAGCGGAGCGCCGAAATTACGATTCAGCATGGAAACAGCTCCCGCCAAAAAGACGTCAGCGTGCATACTTCCCTCAATGCGTAACTTTAATTCTTTATAACTGTCAATAACTTAATAACTGTTATAATATCAGAGGTGAAAACTGTATTATTGAATACAAATTATTGAACTAATATTCATTTAAATGGTATCCCATGGCCACAAAAAAGAGAAAAAGACAGAAAAAAGAACGTGCAGCAGCTAAAAATGAAGTATAAAAACACAATTCAATCAAGGTAAAGCTTTAAGCATGAAAGTTTCATGGGTGTGGGCTTAATGACTTTACCAACATTTGACATTAAATATCATTCAATGTCTATTTCAATGCACTGAAAGCTTTTTCCACACACTCTTTTCACATAGTTAAATATTCTCTAATCCAACCTGTTACATTTCATAATTAGAGTAATACAATTAACTACTGACTTGTCGTAGTCAGATTTATAAATCTGCAACACTGCCGCTCCTGTCAGGAACAGGCCTGCTTGGACCTGCTCACATGAAGCTGCTGTTGCCACCACTTAATAAACTTTTTTTTTTTTGTGTGTGTAGACATAAATTAAAGTAGACAGCATGCAAGTCAAAAATAGCTCAAGCGTTGGGCTACTGTCACAGCACTGTTAAAAAAGACAATTGTCTTCGAGAGGTTTTATTTTCTGTTTCTTAGAGAAACAGTTGGATCCTCAATTCTTATGGCTGAAGACAGACATATTTTGTAGGTGTGGACATTAGGGCTGCACAATTAATCGAAAATAAATCACAATTGCGATTAGGCAAAAGCTGCAATTGTCATGTGTATCTTTCAGTGAAGCCGATTCTGTGATCAGTAGTAAATCTCCATTTGAAGGCCAAAATAAAGAAGAAAGGTACTGCACATGGTTCTAGGAAACAGGTGATTAAACTGCTTTCATTGATTCAGTGAGACTAATAAACACACAATTTATGGTTTATCTGAGTTCTTATTTTAATTTTCATTATAATAAAGTATATTTATAATACAGTGCTAAGTGAGTTTGGGGTAAAACATTTTATTAAATGTGGTATATTGTGGGACAAGAGGTTAATAAATCCTTCTCATGAGTGGGAAATATGTTTGATGCATGTTGCTTTTTCAAATGCACATTATAAATGACTAATTACTATGAATATATCCGCGGGACCAAGTACGGAGATATTTAAGAGTTTTTAAGAAACTTTTCAGAGTTTCGCGAGGATGAAGTCGCCGATCCTGACTCGCCATCTCCTCATTAGACGTGCATTTAGAGAGAAATGCATCTTTATGGATTATGATAAAAGTATTTTAGTTTTATTTCGTTAAGTAGTCATTTAAAGCTATATATTTATCATGTCTCTGAGGCATGTATTTGCTGACTTTCGGTTCTTTCGGTTCGGAGCTTAGAGCTCTTATCATCCGGCCCGAATCTACCAAAATCACTGATTTGCATCCGGAGAATACCTTGACTCTTGGCATTTCTGCCACAACTTCCTCGAGTGTTTTATTATTGCTCCATTTAGATCTTGAGAGCCTATGCTGAAACTAATCTTGTTGGGTTTTATTATTGTCACCATACAATTTACCCATTCTGGTTATTGATGACAACTATCTCTTTTAGGGCCACTGAAACTTTCCCGGGAGGATGAATCACTGGCTTTGTCCGAATGTTTTGGACTCCCCGTTACACAACCCAGTCCTGTAAATAAATCTTCAAACTCACTCAGAATATCTGTTTGAGTTATATCCTTTTATTTCATATATTATTTTAGTTACACCCAATGTGTTGCATGATGCTCTGCCCAGAACTGCACAAGCTTTTTGCTACTCTTGTGCTTGTATTGAAATTCAAGGCTTTGCTTATCCAAGGGCGACATCTTGTGGCCTGAATATTACATTGTGATTTTCTCATGTCAATCTTCAATGCGTTCAGATCACGCATGATATGAGATTACAGTCTGCACCTGTGTCTAACTTTACAATCAGTTTCTGGTGGTTTACCTGGTGGGCTTCAGTCCACTGTTTCACTCCAGTTTGTAGTTCTTTCTTTCACTTAATCCTTCTCATTAATTTGGCACAGTTCAGTTTCTTTCATCTCAGTGGATCCAAAGAACTTTGCATCACCTTGATCGATTCCATGTGTATGTGTTGTTTCTCTGTCTCATGCGCTTATTTTCAAAATGATTCTTATTGTGACAGGCTTTGATTATCTGTCAATTGTTTTGGTTCGTGCTTATATACGCATCTTGTTCATTCAGCTGCTGACTTATCTTTCTTTGGCTGAACACATTCTTTTTCCTTTTTCATATTCTTGCTTATGAATTTTATGCAGAGGAATTTCAGTTTGTTTTTGCAGTGATTTTAATCGTTTTTTGACTCTCTTCAATGGCCTGGTGAAAACTGCTCTTTGGAAGGTTTAATCGGGTTCCCGGCTCAACCTTGCCTCTATTTGTGATCGCACAAACAATACAGTCCCTTATCAGTCACTTCATAAGCTCTCCAAATCCACAATCCTTCGCTTTATTTTTTAAGTCCGTCACATAAGCGTCAACAGACTGTTTGGCATTGTGCTCTTGTGAAGAATAAATGTCTGACTCAGGTATGTCAGGTTTTTTGTGGTTTGCCGTATTTGGCAAATATAATACCTCGAAGTCATCAACATTGCCATCAAATGTAAATGTGTTGAATACCTTGTTTGCATCGTCCCCTGCGACGTGCAGAAAAGTGGCACACTTTATTTTTCCCGACTTCTCTGAGGTTTCCCTCCAAGCCAAGAGCTCCCAGGGGCTTCAACTGATCCATCGTTTATATACTAATAACATCTGACACCATGTAATGTATTGATGACAAGGAGATCACGTATGGTTGAACTGAATGGGCTTTCCTCATGTCTGCCCAGTAATCAAGATTTAGATGCAACTCCATTATTACCTCACATCATAGGCCTACACATCTTACATGACAATACGTTTACCAACTATGACGACTTATGCTCCAAAGCTGGAAATGTGAAAAGGGTCTATTAAAAATACAAACATTTATTCAAAGTTTCACTTTATTTGTAGTGCCAACAACTAAAAACCCAGCTGTCACGTGACTGTCCCAAAGCAACAGTGTATAAAACGAAAATGTGTGGCATTAATGTCGATGATCAGTTATGATTATGGCTGGGATTATCAGTAAATATATTATCTCACTGCTGCACGCACATTCATTCCCTAATTACACATCCTTATCATTGTTAAATGCTTTTTAGTGAGGTAAACTACAAGACAATATAATGAAGGACCTGCTTCAGTAGCAGCCGGTGTGTGTTTAGCTTCACACGAGCAACTGTACATCTGCGTTCATTTGTTTATTTTGCATGATCATTTATTTTTATTAGCTTTCATTCCAATGCAGCACTTGATTTTATTTCTAGTAGGTATTATGGCAACATTATGGCAACACACTTTTAAACTAAATAAAAGTTTGATAAATAATTTATTTATATTCTTTACTAATTACTTAATGGGGTGACTGTTGAACTGTATTTTAGTTAAGAGGAACAAAGTCAGATTCAGGCATTTAAGCAGTATCTAAGATTAGACTTTAACAAGCCCGAGGATGCATTCAACTAAATATATAATGAAGAAATGTGAAAATATACATTTCCGTTGGCTTGAACTATTAGATTAATACTTTGAAAAACCAACCAACCGATCGTCTTCAGACCATCTTGGCAGAAAGTTATTAAGAGCTTTTTGATTGACCCATTAATTCCCGAAATCGACAAAACAAATTTGATGAAAGCCTCGCCAAATTGGACATGAGACTGTACCTCTCCAACACTTTGTCATATTCAGACCAAACTTGGTGTGTGTTATGATAACCGTGACCTGGGGTTACTTTTCACTGCAGCGCCACCTAGTGGTCAGGAAATATGAAAAATTGCTATTTTTGATTATAAGTTTGGCCAAAAATGACAAGATTGATCTGTTTAGATTTGGAATAACATACTAAGTCGAATGATACCCAATTTTACGAACGATTTGACATATCTCTAAATTTTGTTAGTTTTTGATTGTTTTGTTACTGCTTTAATTTCTTTATTGTTTTGCTGATCATATCAGATTGCATTGGCATTTCAATCGTGCCGACTCTCAGAATAGATTTAGCATGATAATGGAGCACGCTATCAGTATATCAGGGGAGGTGGAGGGTTTCAGAGGTCCTTTGATCGCGCACGCCACAGAGAACTAGCTAATAGTAACCACTGAACCAGACTATTTAAATGTTGAGCAATCTCGTGGCCTGCAGAATCATCAGAACCCAGTCGGTTTGTGCCATATATATGATGTGATTACTAACAGATTGCATGTGAAGAATCGATCAGCCTGCACCATCTAGAGTTTCATGATTTTAATATTCATTCAAGTTTGAGTTAGGGTTGTGACGGTGAGGAAATTTTCCCACCGGTTAATCGTCCTGATGTCACACCGGTTATAACGGTATCACCTTGACGACGACTTACAATACCCTGTAAGCGCCGTGCGCGTTTTACTTTGACTTTAATATCAGCGGCAGTTCTGCGTCAAGCACTGTTTAAATAAAATAAAAATCAGCAAACATTGTGGAACCAAATAAATGAAACGAATGTTTTTTTTTTTTTTTTATATCACAGGTTTTATTCCGCACCCACCCGCTCCCGCGATATATTCACTGTTTGTTCACATTTCTGATGAAAGACAGAGAGATAGACTAAGAAATAAAAGTGTAGTCTGCACAAAATTGTATTCATTTTATTCGTCTTGTCAAGAGTCTTGAATTTATTGACAGAAAAATGTCAATAACATTTTGCTGCTAACACGGAATAAAGTGTCACAGAGAGAGAAAAAAAGTTATATACAAATTGTAATCCTTATTTTAATTCGTTTTGTTAGGATATAATTCGTTTATGCTAACATTCAGCCTACAACACAATAGGGAAAATATGTAGGTTTAGCCTAATATATATTTTATAAGTCTTGTCAAAATACTAAATTAATTTAACATCTTGCTGTTAACACAGTGAAAAGCGCAGCAGAGAAAAATAAATAAATTCGACAGTCTGTCATTGAAAATGATAGGATAAGCATAATACAAAAAAAAAGAAAAAGGAAAGACGAGTTGAACATACTTAAGGACATCGCATCCACGCTTAGCTCCATTCTTATTCTGCTCTGTCACTCATCACAACCTGCTTCTGCAGTTTTGTCTGAGAGTCGTATATTATATCTGTTAGCCTGCTCTGAGCATCGTTACACATGCTGTGCTCAGACCCCGCAAATAAAACAAAGCACTGGTTCATACATGTCATGCAGCGCGCGCATAACGGTCCGAGTGCAGGCTGTAACGGAGCTCGATAAGAATAAAGCGCAGATATGCTGTTCTGAAAGGACCTCGGGAACGGGATAATGTTAGACTGCCTGCTCCCGTTCAAATTGCACCAGAGTTACCGACCGTTACCGCGTTGTATTCGTTGAAATTAATCCTGCGGCGAAATCTGGTTGGGACAAACGCAGCAATGCGAACCTGCTGTGATGCAAGACTGTCGTCTGTTCGGTGCACTGCACTGAGCATACGCGTTCAGTTTTAATTTTAGTGTCCTCTAACTGAACGAAATTATGAAAAATAAAAAAATCTAAACGATGGTGAAGGACGGTGCCACGGTGGGCAAGTGACGTAACGGTGTTGCGGCTTAACACCGGTATAACCGTCATCACCGTCTATCGCAGCAAGTATCTTGGTATAATGTATTAACAACTGTTTGAGACAAATATGATGTTATTTAATATAAAACAATGCCGATGGCGCTCTGTGGCGCAGCAGGAATTTGAACAGCATCCTGAGTCTTTGGCGTTGCTGGGCGCTGCGGACAGACGCCGAATGACGCCGTCGGTGTGCCTACACGGTGAGCGTGATTTCGCCAAGTAGAATGTGATCCTGGATTAACACGCGTTGTTGGTCCTGGATCAACATTTAAATCAACCAATCACAACCCTCTGATGTCATCAGTGTGTGCCGACCACCCTATCACCAATCCATTTTTTGAATCCTTCCCTCCTTTTGTCATGCAGCCAGACCCCAAAAGAGGTAAGTTATTCTGTATATCTTCTTTTTTCAGCTTTCTTCCTACACAAAATGTAATATTATAAGTGTATTTATTACATTTAAAAAAATACATGAAATTGAATACGAGTGTAATGCTACACTGAACAACTGCATTCAATAGATGTGTGCAGTTTAGCTAATGTGGAAGTATTTCCCTCGCCTCGTGACCAAAAGTAGCTGTTTTTGCAGTAAATGAACCTAGGAGTGCATGCGTGAATAAAAAGTAAATTCATAGATTTTTTTTTTTTACGGTCATTAAAAGCTTCAGGGTGGGGGAGGGGTAACCGCGATATGGCTTGTGATTAATACATTTCAAAAGGCTGTGATGTAATTAAATATGAGCCCTGTTTCATAGTAACCTAAGAACGTTGCGCTATTACGTTACGCGGTCTACAAGTTTGCAGTTTCATAGCATTTTATGATCAGTTATCTTGAATCATCACAATAATTTCAATAATTCTAAATGTACTAATGTTTATCCTGGACCTTCATAATCAATACAGTCTAAATTAAATAATGTTGATCCAGGACCGTCATAATCAATACAGTCTAAATTCAATAATGTTTATCCTGGACCATCATAATCAATACAGTCTAAATTTACTAATGTTTATCCTGGACCATCATAATCAATACAGTCTAAATGCAATAATGTTGATCCTGGACCATCATAATCAATACAGTATAAATTCAATAATGTTTATCCTGGACCATCATAATCAATACAGTCTAAATTTACTAATGTTTATCCTGGACCATCATAATCAATACAGTCTAAATTTACTAATGTTTATCCTGGACCATCATAATCAATACAGTCTAAATGCAATAATGTTGATCCTGGACCATCATAATCAATACAGTCTAAATTTACTAATGTTTATCCTGGACCATCATAATCAATACAGTCTAAATTTACTAATGTTTATCCTGGACCATCATAATCAATACAGTCTAAATTCAATAATGTTGATCCTGGACCGTCATAATCAATACAGTATAAATTCAATAATGTTGATCCTGGACCGTCATAATCAATACAGTCTAAATGCAATAATGTTGATCCTGGACCATCATAATCAATACAGTTTAAATTCAATAATGTTTATCCTGGACCATCATAATCAATACAGTCTAAATTTACTAATGTTTATCCTGGACCGTCATAATCAATACAGTCTAAATTTACCAATGTTGATCTGGACCATCATAATCAATACAGTCTAAATTCAATAATGTTGATCTGGACCGTCATAATCAATACAGTCTAAATTCAATAATGTTTATCCTGGACCGTCATAATCAATTCAGTCTAAATTCAATAATGTTGATCTGGACCGTCATAATCAATACAGTCTAAATTCAATAATGTTTATACTGGACCGTCATAATCAATACAGTCTAAATTCAATAATGTTGATCCAGGACCGTCATAATCAATACAGTCTAAATTCAATAATGTTTATCCTGGACCGTCATAATCAATACAGTCTAAATTCAATAATGTTTATCCTGGACCATCATAATCAATACAGTCTAAATTCAATAATGTTTATCCTGGACCATCATAATCAATACAGTCTAAATTCAATAATGTTTATCCTGGACCATCATAATCAATACAGTCTAAATTTACTGTTTATCCTGGACCGTCATAATCAATACAGTCTAAATTCAATAATGTTTATCCAGGACCGTCATAATCAATACAGTCTAAATTCAATAATGTTTATCCTGGACCGTCATAATCAATACAGTCTAAATTCAATAATGTTTATCCTGGACCATCATAATCAATACAGTCTAAATTCAATAATGTTGATCCTGGACCATCATAATCAATACAGTCTAAATTCAATAATGTTGATCTGGACCTTCATAATCAATACAGTATAAATTCAATAATGTTGATCTGGACCGTCATAATCAATACAGTCTAAATTTACTAATGTTTATCCTGGACCGTCATAATCAATACAGTCTAAATTTACTAATGTTTATCCTGGACCGTCATAATCAATACAGTCTAAATTCAATAATGTTTATCCTGGACCATCATAATCATTTTTAAATGGAGTAGAGCATAGCTAACAAAATTTCCAAAATACCATCCATGTTTGCACACACTTTCGATGCTTTTTTACAATGTGAGAGAATTTTAATGGGAACTGTAGCATTTGTTGGTCTCTTAACCCAAATTCCTTTTTTATTTAATTATTTACAGAGATGCTTTCTGGATGAACAGTTTTGGATTCATCATGACTGGTACGAGCACATGTTTGATAAACATGTAAATGCCCTTTAGAATTTTTAGATTTTATTTGATATATTTTTTAAATAAATAATTTATTTCTTCCTTTTAAAACACAGATCTCCCATGGGATTCACTAGTGGGCTGTATTGGGCCATATAGCCTTTCGGCAGCACATTTTAAAGCACTTTACGAGCCAGCTTACATATCAGATGTGGTGAGTTATTAATGATACATGCATTTTAGAATGTTATTTAAAAAAAAACCTGGGTTCTAACTATAACTATTATCAATAGGTCATCGATGCCCTCATGTTTAATATCTGCAAGGTATGAAGTATATTATTTGTTATGAACCATTGTAACTTTTTTGGCTCTATAAACCTGCCATTCCTTTGTCCATTAAGAAATTTGAGGATGTGTACAGTGTTTGCACCCAATCTATGACCAAGATTCTGTCTGGATCACAGAGGGTCAAAAGCCACTACTTTTGCAAGGTGAAGTAAATATTATTTACATACCCAAAAATATATTATTTCATATAAGGCATATGCCTGTCTAAAGAATGAAGCTCTGACACTAGCAACACCAACTGGAATTCCTGAAATAAGTGTCATTTTCAGTTGATTTTTAATATACGTCTTACTTTGGTTGAACCAATGTAGCATATGTATGATAATGATATGTGTCCAGATAAGAATCGATTTTAGCTCTTAAGAGTGTTCTCTATGACCAAGGTTATGAACACATACACAGTTACTCAAAAATGTTTTTGATATAAACATGCAACGACATGCTTCATATGGCATTTCAAATTTGCTGTCTGTTCAGTCACATTGATCTAAATGATTGTTTAAAAAAGATCTGTGGTCGAGGAGAAAACTTCCAGGCTTTTTGAGGACATGGAGTATAGAATCAGAATATTGTGAGCCAAAAGCGAGTACAACATAGTTTTTAAATTCATGGCATTGAAAGGTATTTATTTGCCTCCAAAGCTTCCCAAAATTTCCAAAGCTTCCCAAAATTTCCCTTTCATTTGTAAGTATTAGTTATTCATATGTTTACATTTTGTTTACACTTATCTGAAAAAGCAACATACAGTTTTTTACTATTATACTAAATTATTGTCTCTGCTTATTTACCTGCAAAACGAGAATGTTTTAACTTTAACGCCTTTAATTTATCCTAAACAATAAATAGAAAATACAATAATTATGTTAACCGATGTGCAAATGATATTCCATATAAAACTGAAAGTTTGATTCCATTAATCATTCTGTCTTTCCAGAAAAACATACTTAAAAGTTATGGTAAAATTATTGGAGCCCACCTGGAAAATGGAAATCACTGGACACTTTTGTAAGTAATCATACCACACTAAATGCAATAAAATATGCAAGTAATGCTAATGGCTGACCATTAATGTTTTACTCTATGTAAATAAATAAATATATATATATATATATACATACATTAAAAATAAATAAATAAATAATAACACTTGGTGATTACTATGATTTTATGTCCTAATCATCTTTTCTTATTTTGTAGTTATGTGACCTAAAAAAACACGCAATCACTTACATGGATCCGTTTGGTGAAGTAGAGGAAAAGAAAAATGACATTCTGAAGAACTGGAGGTAATACATTTATAATAGGGAAAAAATATATAAGAATATGCCTTTATTTAGTTCATCCTTGCCTTAATGTATGTAATTGTAGAAGGAATTTGCCAGAGTGTGTTCATGGCCCAGATGTACACTACAAAATTGTTCTGCTAATGTTTTTGTTGAATTGTGAAATGTTGCATACCATAATTGACCGAGCATATGACTACAAAACAGCACTACAGTTAGAATGTATACCTGATAACGTAGCTTTATTTTTCAGTTCTTTTGCCAAAGCTAAGGGCTGCACCTTTACATGGACATGGACTGATGTGCCCCATCCACGGCAGGAGGATGGTCATTCCTGTGGTGTTCCAGGATCAACATTATTGCATTTAGACTGTATTGATTATGACGGTCCAGGATAAACATTATTGAATTTAGACTGTATTGATTATGACGGTCCAGGATAAACATTATTGAATTTAGACTGTATTGATTATGACGGTCCTGGATAAACATTATTGAATTTAGACTGTATTGATTATGACGGTCCAGGATAAACAGTAAATTTAGACTGTATTGATTATGATGGTCCAGGATAAACATTATTGAATTTAGACTGTATTGATTATGATGGTCCAGGATAAACATTATTGAATTTAGACTGTATTGATTATGACGGTCCAGGATAAACATTATTGAATTTAGACTGTATTGATTATGACGGTCCAGATCAACATTATTGAATTTAGACTGAATTGATTATGACGGTCCAGGATAAACATTATTGAATTTAGACTGTATTGATTATGACGGTCCAGATCAACATTATTGAATTTAGACTGTATTGATTATGACGGTCCAGATCAACATTATTGAATTTAGACTGTATTGATTATGATGGTCCAGATCAACATTAGTAAATTTAGACTGTATTGATTATGACGGTCCAGGATAAACATTAGTAAATTTAGACTGTATTGATTATGATGGTCCAGGATAAACATTATTGAATTTAGACTGTATTGATTATGATGGTCCAGGATCAACATTATTGCATTTAGACTGTATTGATTATGACGGTCCAGGATCAACATTATTGCATTTAGACTGTATTGATTATGATGGTCCAGGATAAACATTAGTAAATTTAGACTGTATTGATTATGATGGTCCAGGATAAACATTAGTAAATTTAGACTGTATTGATTATGATGGTCCAGGATAAACATTAGTAAATTTAGACTGTATTGATTATGATGGTCCAGGATAAACATTAGTAAATTTAGACTGTATTGATTATGATGGTCCAGGATAAACATTATTGAATTTATACTGTATTGATTATGATGGTCCAGGATAAACATTATTGAATTTAGACTGTATTGATTATGACGGTCCTGGATCAACATTATTTAATTTAGACTGTATTGATTATGAAGGTCCAGGATAAACATTAGTACATTTAGAATTATTGAAATTATTGTGATGATCCAGGATCAACATGCCAGCATGGAACGTTTATTTTGAAATGTCTTTACTACTTCCAGCTGCTCAAACACAAAAGGGACATAAATAATGCACTCTCATAACCATCTAAAACATTTTTCAAAATATGAAGTCCATAAAGTTAGCATTGCAATAATTAATCAACATTTGCTATCTGAATATATAGATCATAAACAATCGCTGGGCATTATTCACAACTGATCATAAAATGCTGTGAAACTGCAAACTTGTAGACCGCGTAACGTAATAGCGCAACGTTCTTAGGTTACTATGAAACAGGGCTCATATTTAATTACATCACAGCCTTTTGAAATGTATTAATCACAAGCCATATCGCGGTTACCCCACCCCCACCCTGAAGCTTTTAATGACCGTAAAAAAAAAAAAAAAATTCTATGAATTTACTTTTTATTCACGCATGCACTCCTAGGTTCATTTTACTGCGCAAAAACAGCTACTTTTGGTCACGAAGGCGAGGGAAATACTTGCACATTAGCTAAACTGCACACATCTATTGAATGCAGTTGTTCAGTGTAGCATTACACTCGTATTCAATTTCATGTATTTTTTTAAATGTAATAAATACACTTATAATATTACATTTTGTGTAGGAAGAAAGCTGAAAAAAGAAGATATACAGAATAACTTACCTCTTTTGGGGTCTGGCTGCATGACAAAAGGAGGGAAAGATTCAAAAAATGGATTGGTGATAGGGTGGTCGGCACACACTGATGACATCAGAGGGTTGTGATTGGTTGATTTAAATGTTGATCCAGGACCAACAACGCGTGTTAATCCAGGATCACATTCTACTTGGCGAAATCACGCTCACCGTGCGTACACACATAGAAAACAATGTGTTCGAATTTTAAAGACATGGCGCGACGCGGCGCTGCGCTTCTCATTCGGTGTGTGACCCCCTTGATTCTGTCCACGATTTACACTAAAGGCAAATAAATCCACTAATACACTTAAACCGCAGCAGATGTCTTGTGAGATGAGAACTTGTTAATCGATAACGGTGCATCAGGGTGAGAGTGATCATGATTCAGCTGGCATGGAAGAGCGTTTCAGAAGACCATTTCCTCCTAAAGCGCACTAATCACCCACTCACGCTGTATTTACTGTATCTGTGGCACGGCAACAACTGAGGCAGGCTTCATTTATCTGCTCATGTTGCTAGGTTACATGCTGAGATGTGGGCTAGTGATGGGTTCTGGACAGTAAGATCATGTGAGATTACCTTCCAGATCATTATACTGCCTTGACAATCCCAGCGTACTGTTATTGTAGAGTCCATAGCCTCTTTATGACTGTAACTCCCGCTGGAGCTTTCAAGCTTCATCCCCAGATGCGCCTAAGGCTGTTCTGACATATATAGTAAGGCCCTTTCACTCTAAGATTGATATTGATAAGATAACCGTCCCCACCAACGCACAATAGCGTTCAGGTTATTCTAAGCGCACATGCAGTTTTTTAATCAGCTGCTTTAAATGCTTGAGCTCTTTAAAGCAGAATGGATTCTGATTGCCAGCCTTTTATCAGCTGTAAAAAAAAAAATTGTAGTGATTCCAGTTATATATTTCTTCTATCGTTATCGTTAAAGCAGAATTAATGTGATAGTTGACACTTTATGGTTGGCTCACACAAAATGCATTTCTACCTTTCCTCTTTTTCTATGTAAACGTGCACCGTCTCGCATCTTTTACAGCATATCACTTTTAAAAATGTGTCTTGAGATCTTTTTCTCCACTGCCCCTGTTTCATGTTCAGTGTGAATGGTTTCTTAGCAATAGTCTTGGTGTGAACATGCCTGGTGGTTTGCCATTCGTGGTTAATCAAAAATTACTAGCAGCTACCAAACAATTGTATACCAGCCACCCAGAACAACTGTGCAACCATATAGTAGTGAAGTTGATCCCACTCTAGCAGCAACTAATAAAAAACGTCCAAGTGTGTCTGTAAACGGCATGAAGTCCACATCAGCGTCAAACATTCAGAACGGCAAGCCGACATTTAAATTAACCTTCCAAGTTAGTTTGTCCCTAGAAAGTGTTAAAACATGACATTGTGCTTGATTATAATATAGAGATGTCTTCTAATCTGAAAAGCAATGCACTCTTGTGAATAGACTTTATGCACGAAGCACTGCCTGTTCATGACTCATAGATCGTGTGAGGTCACGTGATACACCTGTGTTCAGACAGCTCGAGGGATCTGAGCAACTTCTTTAATAGCAAACATGTGGTGATACACATCTCTGTAGGTTAAACCGAAGCCAAAAGCAAGTTTGTTAGAATCGAGAGTACGAGTGAGTCACTGCCATTAAAGCGAAGATCATTTAGCGAGCTGAAAGAAATGACCTTGTATCCGACACACTGAAGTGCAGGCGCTGAAAGAACAGAGCGCCGATAGAAAGAGAGAAACTGGATTAACGGATCTCTTTTGTTGGTGTCTCTCCTCTTCTGAGTCATGCGACACTTAAAGTGACAGGAAGAAGCGTTTCAGTTTATCCGTTCTGAGAACACAAATATAAAAAAAGCCAAGATGCAGACGGATCCCGAGGGCACAACCGCAGGGCTCTGGGGTCTACTGTCCACACTCTGAAACACGCGAGTAACTTGGGGAAAAGTGAGGGCTGTGTTTCAAAACGTTTCAGCTGCTGTAACTTCATTATACTACAGAGGTGACGTATAAAGATCATCAAAGTTAACAATGTGCCTATTAGTGGAATATGGCAAGTCGTTTTGACTTTTATTCATTCTCAGGATATGAATTATTGATATCAACAATTCAATTTTTACTGGTTAAAATGTTCATTCCTGATATCGGGAATTAGATTTCTACTAGTAACAATTGCCATTTTTGATATCTGTAATTACATTTCCACTTGTAACGATGTAATTCTTGATATCAACCATTTAGTTCTTGATATCAACAATTTAATTATCACTAGTGACAATGTTCTTTTCTGATATCTGAAAATGTATTTCTGATATCAACAATTGGGAGGGTAATTTCTGATATCAATAATTTCATTCTTGATATCAAGAATATATATTTTTACTACTAAGAATTGTATTTCTGATATGTGAAATTGGAATTTCAACTAGTAAGACATTAATTATTGATATCAACAATTGATTTTGAATGGCGGCCTATGGTGACATTTAACTAGTGAAAATACAATTACAGATATCAAAAATTGCCATTGCTACTAGTAGAAATCCAATTCCCGATATCAAGAATGAACATTTTAACTAGTAAAAACTGAATTGTTAATATCAAGAATTCATATCCTGAGAATGAATAAAAGTCAAAACGGCTTGCCATAGTGGAATGCTTAGGAAAATATTAAATAAATCACACTGAGTGAATCACACATACAGAAATAGGATCCAGATGTGCTGTAGATGCAGTATTTCTACAACAGTATGACTGGCACTCAGGGGTTAAATTGGGCTGGGGCTAAGACTCCAGGGCTCAACATTAATGCTTCATTAACGCCAGACAAGTAACATGATTAAAACATCAAAAACTATCTAAAAACCAAAACGCAAGTATTATTCAGATTTGATTACATTTAGAGTAATTAGTGAACAGTGGAATATAGCTACTGTATGTAATGCATCTATTGACGGTATAAAGTTGCACTGCTGAGGCAAGGTTTACGCAGTCTTTCCAGGAGAAATCACTTAGAAACAATGCATACTGAGGTAAAAAATCTAAATGAAAATGTTTAATTTTAACTTAATTTAATTTAAAATGTTAACATTTAAAAAAAACTGTTATTTAGGCAACATCACTCACCATCACCGCTATAAACCATTAAATAAGCAAATACAATAATACTAGGTCACTTACATTTTAGCCAGATTCACAGCGCATCTCACAGCAATTAACAATTTGGTGTTTTAAACTAATCAAAGTTTCATTATCCCGTGCATAAACATCTGATGAATCTGCCGCTTGAACGAACGACTCAATGACTCACTCATTAAAAGCTCACTACTGGCCTTTTAATTTAGTTAAAGTATAATTTCACAATTTCTCATTTGTGTATTCAATATATATATATATATATATATATATTAAAAAAAGAATCTCATAATATTATTTAGTGCAGTTGTATTTTTCAGTGTAAATGATTGAATTTGATAATGTATAAAACAATCATATTATAATTTAATTTATAGATCAAATGTAAGGATTTGAAATGAAAGTATTAATGAGATTAGGTGGGAAAATGCACTATAAAGATTTATACCAGTAAGGCTGTGTTTAAACCTCACTCCCCTGACTGATGCAAGAGGCTGTAGCCTTTAGCGTTCCTTGTTTGAGCGCCCGCCTCCCGCGCCGGAATCCCGGGTTCGCGACCCGCTCGGAGCAAGAACGAGTTAGGATGGTGTGGACCCGGGGGAGATACACACGTACATATTCCCCGCTGCTGTAACGTTAGCAGTTTTTTTTTAATGCTATGCATTTAGACCTATGTGACGTCTGTTTTTATATTGTTTATCAACAGTATACATTTTTATATTGTTTAGATCAACTAGCCGAGTAGACAGATATGAATGTTTATTCATAACCATACTGAAAATAAGTAAATATTGTTAGCTGATGCTAACTGTCTAGCTAACAAGCTTGCTGGTGCTAAGTTGAGAATTTTTAGATATAAAGTCTAAATATCTTTATTCAGCCACCTAGATAGATTCCATCTGAGGGAAAAAGAAAGGATGTGATGTTCAGAACATAGTAACTACAGTAATTATCAGAGTGGGAAGTGATGCCCTCTGGGGCATTTGGCCAGGGTGTTTTACACCACAGACAAGGTTTGAGAAGAAAAAAAAATCATTATGAAAATATAATTAGATTTTCCTTAAAATGTTCTTCCTAATTTCAGGCCTAATTCTAGGGTCATATATAACTGACGTTCTGCAAAACAACAAGTTCTAAAACACTTTTTTCTTACTGGTGAAAATTAGATGGTGACATGGCAGTGTAAGCTTCACAGTGAACATCACTACATCACTCTCATCAACGTAGTCCATATCAACAAAATATATATCTTGACTCTATATAGTGGTTATTTGGGGAAAAACCCAGGTATTTTGGGCAGTAGGATTATAAAAATATGTGCTAATATAAAATTAAATAAAGTAGTCTATATAAAATTGCAAAATAAATCTGTCTATCAGTAATTTTTACTTAAGTACATAAAAAATTGAGTACTTTTGTACTTTCACTCGAGTAAAATTGAAAAAGCAGTACTTTTACTTTTACTGGAGTAATATTTTAGTATACGTATCTGTACTTTTACTCAAGTACTTGATCTGTGTACTTTGACCACCACTGACACACACACACATATATACAAACCTGATACTATAGAGCCTAAAAACATGCACTGCTTGGATTTATTGGTCTGTAGTCCACAACAGAATTATAGTTGTAGAAAAATCTGTAAAAAAGCACAATTTACTGAAAATCCCCAGAAGTCTCTAAAGCACGTCTGAGTTACCAACATTCATTTTTCATTTTGAGAGGGTCTTCGTGCACACATCAATTATCGCAGTGCATGATGAATTCTTGTTATTTCTTTGACCTTTTGTGTCAGCTCAGCGTTGATGCGTTTTTGATCAATTAAAGCTCATCGTTAAGCTCTTGAGATAATAGTCAGGGAGAGAAAGGACGACATTTGTCTCTGTCCTCCTCCATGTCTTCAAGTACCGCTGATGTAGTTCAGTTCACCAAACTAAAAACCTGAGCGCACCTGCTGACCATAGCTCGCAATAGTATCATTGAAATACTATTATACTTTTATTTTGAGTTCTTTTTTGTAATTTTGGGTAACACTTTAGAATACTGTTCCATCATTAATGAATAACTACACGAGTAACACAATATTAGACTACTAGTAACCAGTGGCGGATGCAGAACGTGACAGATGGGTGGGCCTGGATTAAGTCGAGGTGGGCCTGAATATATGGGTGTTCCGAAATCAAGGCTGGGTTTCCCGATATCGTTGTCTCTTAGCGAGCTACGAAGACTCTTAAGGTTAACTTAACTGATGTATTCTGTGCGTCAGATGCCATGTCACGTAATGTTAAAACTGCTTCTGATTAATTATCCACCCGCACATATAGTTTTGTCTGATTTGATAACCGGACCCGACCCGCACCGATCGTCACATTCAGGGTTCGTATGGACATAAAAAAAAAACCCGGAAAAGTCATGGAATTTTAAAATAGCAATTTCCAAGCCTTTGTCGATTTGAAAAATAAATAAACCCAGAACGTTTTTGAAAAGTCATCATGGAAATCTATTTCACAATCCTCTGTATAATATACTTGTTTAATTATATCCTGAATTTCAGTGAGGTATTGAGCATATCGCATTACTCATTCCCACAGCTTTCAACTCTAAAATAAGGGAAATTACTGCAAAAAAAAATATTCAATATAGCATATATAGATTAGATGAGTAAATGAATTCACACAAACCATCAGATCAAATCAGTCACTGAAAACAGCGTGAGTGATTCAGCACCGAGTCCTCTCTCTTTTACCGTCTCTCAGGCCCGGTTCTACAGGGGTGCTAAGCACACTCAAATGAAATCAAAAGCACCCTCAGTTGAAGCAGTAATTATGGCATTTTATTACAGATTTGGCAAACTATCCAGCGCGTTTTGGTTTGCGCTCTGGAGATCGGTTTCTATTTCAACGTGTTTTTGCAGTGTTGAGCATTGTATCAAATCTCTGACATATCTGTTGATTTCTTGAGCCTTACAGTAAATCTGAGGCGTTTAAGATAGAATCCACTTACCACTTAAATTGCCGGAGTTTTTGTTCAGGTGTTCCGCACGAATAACCTCATTACGCGTAGACGCGATGTAAATAAGAGATTATCTGTACAGAGAACTTCATTAATTATAACACGAGTTTGAAGAGATCACGATGAACTAAGATGAATGACTGCCTTTTAGTGATTAGAAAGCGAGTCGTGATGGCAAATGAGTCGGTAATGAGCAATTTTTCCAAAATTATGATTTTTTATTTTCACATTCTGCATTAAAATACCTTCAAAATGATATATGATTGGTTGGAATCGGAAGACAAATGACTGAGCAAATGATGAGTTTGAAGGCGATAGAGTCAGCAGAGGAATCTGAGAAATATCGAGTTTATGTTTTCTGAAGATTACAAAGAAAAATCATCAAGTAACTTGATGAATATTTTCCTCCATTTCTTTTCTTTAAAATAATTACTATATAATTGTTAATATAACTATTTTTTGCTAATAAAAATAGCAAATAAAGAGTAGTTTAATCAAGAGCAACGAGTTAGTCCTTTTCTTTTAATGTTTGATTAACACTGAAACAACAGTTTTTGCCAATAAATAATATATATATGAGTTTATATCTCGAAATTCTGAGAAAAAAAACGTCATTGCTAGAAAACAGATCATAATTGCGAGATATAGTAATTCTGAGAAAAAAGTCAGACTTGTGAGTTTATATCGACTTTATATCTCGCAATTGCGAGTTTATATCACACAATTATGAGAAAAAGAAATTGTGAGATAAAAGTCACAATAAATGTTTTTTATTTTCAATCAGTGGCGAAGCGAGCTTCCATACTATTACCTAATGCACGGATTAAAATAATATTACACATCAGACTTAACCCCTGCCTGTAGATGAGGTTGGGTAGCAGGTTCCCCAGAGCTGACAGATCCGGCGGTGCAATTAAGTGTAGGAGTGATCGTTGATTAGCCATAGGCAGATCTGCTTGCCGGTTAGCATCAGTGGAGGTCGTGGGTTCGGAGTTAATCTCCGCTCCATTCTCAGAGCCAGCTGTTGTTCCATTACGATCCACAGATTGGTCCTCCAAATAATTTATTAATCTCAATACGAGGTTTTTTAACAAAATGAGTGAGAGTAACTTGTTTGGCCATACTAAGAAAAATCAAGATACCGTACACTTCTAGCGAGCGTTATAGCCGTTGGTTGTTCAGCGTCATAGATGGTTCGCGCCAGATTACAATAGAGCGTGCTACGTTTATGTTGCATTGACCAATGAAAACACGTCACCAACACACTTAAATTTTAAAGTTATCAGGCTTACTTATAATTTTACTGTTTTTAACATAACATGTTATAGATGAAATACACCACATAAAGTAGTATCCATGTTTAACAATACAGAGTAGTGTTTTATTTTATTTTTGTATTTCTGATTGGGCGGGCCAGCTGTCAATGTGGGCGGGCCCAGGCCCGTCCAGGCCCGCCCACAGCTCCGCGCCTGCTAGTAACTAACAAGAAACTCTGATTAATGAATTAGTACATGCCTGTCAACATTTGAGTACCACAATACGGGAGGGGGGCGTGTCTATGGGGGAAGACGAACGCACACAAACACAAACAAAATCGTATGCCTGATGAAAAAATATATTTTAAAACACATTCATATTTTAGAAAATGAAGTTAATATTTACATCATTAATGATTCATGAATGATTTAAATTAAAATTTAAAATACGTGAAAATTTAAAATACGGGAAACTATTTAAATGGGATGATAGCGGAATCGAATGGTAAAATACAGGAGAATCCCAGGGGAAATGGGAGGGTTGACAGGTATTAATTAGTAAGTGATATTGCTTTGTCGAATGAGGTATTTCAGTATTAGCCAGTCAGTAACTATTATTTTTTTCATACCTTCCTAAAGGTCATTGCACATGGAGTCAGAAATTTTCACAAGCCTTTTTCCGTTTTTTCGTATTCCCCATCTTTCACTATCAAAATGCATGCTACGGATACGAAAACGCTGAAAATCGAACCTGGTCCGAATTATTTTTGACGGACGAATGTTTCGGAGGCAGTGTGCAAACGTGATTGACACAACATGAGGTCGTATTTATTTTTTTACGTTGGAAAATTTCGGACTCAGTGTGCAATGACCTTAAGAACTTCTGTATACAGGTTCATAATTAATATGAATAATACATAGTGTATAATTAATTCTAAAGGATCATGGGAACACACTAGACTCAATATTACCAAATTATTCTAAAGTAACTACTAATTATTTGGATCAGTATTTTAAAGTGAAGATCGTAATAACTCCTGTAGTTATTGTAAACCTTTGAGGTTTTGGTTAGTAATTAATTTAGCTAGATTTGGTAACACTTAAATGATTACTAGTCGTGATCTTGACTTTAGATTACTGATCCAAATGATTAGCAATTTCTTCAGAAGTCTGTAGTAACACATGAGTCATTACTATCCAAAACCTTACAATTATGAAAACGCTTGACCTCAGTCAATATTAGGGAGTTATGATACTTATCATTTCCGAATACTGATCCAAGTTATTAGTAGTTCTTGAGTCATTTCTAGTGGGTTACCTTGATATTCATTTTAGAACTAATTATACATTATGCACAATTAATTAGTAGTTCTCCAGGATATATATAAAATAGTAGTTATTGATTAGCTAATAGTGAACTACCAGTTTCAACTGAGCACTATAACTTACTAAATCATTAATCAGGGTTTCTTGTTGGGTAATCGTAGTTACTACAATGTTAATAGTGCATTAGTCACTTGTTCCTGTGTAGTTATTCATTAACGAAGGAACAGTATTCTAAAGTGTTACCTAATTTTTGTCTTTTGTGTCCTCTTCTTTGCTATTAAGTCCTCTATTTTGCGTAACAAGATTTTAATCTGGACTGAGAACTGAGAACATCGTTGATTGTACTTCAGTTAGAGCTGGGCGATAAATCAATAACGATAATTATCACGATATCATTTTCTTTATATGACGATATGAAGAGTTCGATAAATGTTTGATGTATGTTTATGCACCAGAAGCAGAACGAAAAGGCCAGACTCTTTAGAAGCGTGGAGAGTTTATCGCTCGGCTCAGAGTTCAAGCGGCAGCGCAGCGGTTACGAGCTTGACGAGAGCAGATGTGTTACTCACTAATGAGTCTCTTTACACGACACTAAACAGCGCTGTGAGATCCAGTGTTAAGTGCTTGAGTTCAGAGAACAGCACAAATGACTTTGTTTAACATCAGATGAAACAGCGCTGACAGGAACACTGAGCAAGTGAGAAGACTTTCTAGTGTAGTAACACTAACTGGTATTGTGTCCGAAATATGGGTATTCGTGTCAAATTTGTATATGTTATTAATTTAGACATGTATTAAATGTAGTGAAGCAGTAATGGCATATAATTACAGTATTTGTTTGTGATTAAGCTATAGCGTTTGCATGGGCGTAAATTTCATTTAACAGTAGGGGGGGACAATAAATATAAAATTTATCATGAGCAATTTTTGAAGGGGACACAAATAATACAGTCAAATTGTACTTATAAAGATATGTCCCCACAGTGAAAAACTTTGCTTCTATCATTATTATTGTAGCACGGAGACTGCGTCATTATGGTTATTTTCAAAGTTTTTCTCAGGTTCAATGACAAAGCAGATCAGCACATTTCAAACAGCCACAAACCAAGGATAAGAAATAAAATCCCTTTTATTTCATCCATGCTGACGATTGTAATGATGCCAGGTTGTTTACCTCAGCTTAGAGCGCTCTGCTCGTGCTGCTTCTCAGAATGTTTGGTCGCTATAGCAACCAGTTGTAGTCAGGGGCGTAGCCACGGGTGTGCCAGGGTGTGCCGGTGCCACCCACAGTGGCAGCTGGCACACCTAAAAACAGATGCAGAATAATAATTTTTTTAATCGTAATAAACATGGGCAGCGCAAAGGAGGGGCTAGCAGATGCTTCAGCACCCCAAAGAAAGACCAAAGCACTGTCATTGCACCCATAAGAAATGAAATAAATTAAAAACATTTTACTTATTATTACGCATTCATAACTCTGCATTGCAATATAACGTGACGCGTGATTAGCAGGCGCACTTTTCGAATTGACAGCATTTTATTAAAAAAACTGATCGGTTCCTTGTGCCAAGAAGGCCTGTCCCCGACTAAAGATTTCCCTAGTCACACATAAATTGATTAATATAATAACTTAGGCTACTAACTATCCTTTAATATATAGGCGTATAGCCTATTCCGCGCCCAAGCGCACGTCTAAAGCTTGCAACGGCAAAAGTAGGCTAATGATTATGAATGTTGGGGGAAAGGCAAAATAAAACATTTGAATTATTCGTTAATAAACTAGTGATTTCTTCTCAGTCAGTGTCGGCTGAAAATATAAAGTTGCAGAATGCGACGCTGACTTTAATAAAGAAATGCACCTTTTCATTCCGACTACGTAATTAAAGATTTAAATGTTTTGGTTCGTTCCTTCGTTCGTTTAATAAAGTAGCCGGTTCATTGCTGTGACGCGCTCCATTTCACGGAGACTGCATGAGACGGCAGAAAGCACATCTTGTTTCTCTATTGTTTCTCTGTGTAGCCTACATAAATAAAAGCATATATATATATATGAACTGGCTGTTGAATTTTGTATTTTTGAAAGTTCAATAATAAAAAAACTTGCCGGACGGATTCATTACCCCGCTTTGTTCCGGGACCTCACAATTTACAGATCAAGCAGTGATTATAATATTTGTTAATTTAAAATGTAATTACAATTTTAAATTATTTTCAAAAATAAATAAATAATAATAACATAATTGAGGCATTCAAGGCCAGACCACACCGTCTCGCCCTTTGAGCAGCTAACAGGCACCATTAAATGTACTGTGCTCTGTTGTTGGCGATCCTGAATGTAATGTATACAAAATATTTTACTGCTTTCTCTAATGTGTCTTGCAAGACATCTATTCAAGATTGTTTATTCCACCAAAAGTAATTTCAAAGGAACATTATATGTAGGCCCATGTACAGTTTAAGTCACCATTGCAGGATGTGCAAAATGATAATGATTTAAAAAAGGAGGGATTATTTAAAAGCATTTTGTTTTTATTTAGTAGAGCAGCTACAGCTGTTTTTACATACTAGATTTTTACATAGCCTAGTCACTGAAGTCAATGATTATTCTTTGATAAAGTAAATGTGCTTTGCTCACTGTATAATGTGTTCGTTGTTTGAATAATCGTGGAAATGCGGTGTTATAATTAGAAACTTAAAATGTATTTTTATTAAACCTGTGATCATCAGGTTAAATAGGAGTTTAGTCTTATTAAAATATGTGACATAAATTGTACTTGCCTAAAAGGGGTTTATGATGTGTGTAGTTAATGATTAGGCTACAGTGAGCGCGTTTGACTAGAGCGCAGTTAAACAGCTGTTGTAGGTTATACTGTATGTGATTGTCGGTGACCCTCTTGAGCGAGAAAGCTTGGAAAATGGAAAAAACAACAAAAAACAATATGCAAGCAGCGATAACCAGGGTTCAAGAATTTTAAGGCCTAAGGTGGTATGCTTTTAGGGTCTAGGCCAACAGCTGGATGCATAGCTGACAGTGAAACTCATCGAAAATGGACAATAGGCTCACAGAAACACACACACACACACACACACACACACACACACACACACACACACACACACACACACACACACACACACACACAAATAGAAATGAAATGGTTAAACTATCATATTAATAATCATTAAGCTTGCTTACACAGATACACACACAGACACACTCATATACATGCACACATATTTTGTTGCAGATATAGATATTTGAAATAAATGACAGGTGACAATACTCTTTGCAAGTCTTCTCTTTTTAAGAGTTTATATCAGGGATCTCCAACCCTGCTCCTGGAGAGCTATCATCCTGCAGATTTCAGTTACAACCCTGCTCCAACACACCTGTCTGAAATTAACAAGTAGCCTTGAAGACTGTGATTAGCTGGTTCAGGTGTGTTTGATTGGGGTTGGAGCTGAAATCTGTAGGACGTAGCTCTCCAGGAGCAGGGTTGAAGACCCCTGGTAGGCCAATGTGAAATGCAGGGCTGACAATTGAACACATTCACAATGGAGAATTCATTAAAACTGTCTCTCTCTGTCACATACACACACACACACAAACACGCAGAAATGAAAGGTTTAAAATGCTTAATAAACAGTAAGCATACAAACACAGACAGACATACAGAAATGAAAGGTTTAATAATACTAAATATACAGCACGCATGCTAACACACACACACACTCACTTTGTTGCAGATATAAAATAGTGATTTTCAAAGACATCCAAAATGGAGAATAGGTTAACAGACACATGTAGCCTACACAAAAATGAAATGGTTAAACTAACATATTAATACCCAATAAACATGCTTGTTTTTTTGTTTTTTTTGTTGCGCATAAATCTGACAATAAATGTGGCATACCCAGTTTTTCTGATGCACACCCAGAGTCTCCTTTCTGGCTACACTCCTGGTTGTAGTGGAAAACACTCCGGTTACTATCGTAACCTCGGTTCCCTGAGAGCGGGAACGAGACATCACGGAGAATTCTCCGTTATGGGAACTCCTTCCCTCCAACCTTTCCTGAAGACCTATTGGCTCACGCCAGTCCAAATGACTGGCCAATTGTCGCGAAGCATGCAAATACGAGCTCGAGAGGCAGTATAAATGCGGCGCCCGCGACAATTACGTCAGAATCTGATACTGAACGCCGCTTGGCTGAACGAGCAGCGATCACGGTGATCACCGTGATGTCTCGTTCCCGCTCTCAGGGAACCGAGGTTACGATAGTAACCGGAGCGTTCCCTTTCGAGCTTTCACGAGACATCACGGAGAATTCTCCGTTATGGGAACGTTCTTCAATCCCGCCGTGAGAGAGGCTACGGGCAGCCTGTACCAGTTACACAGCGCGGTAGCATTCCCACCAATAACGGCGCTCGTAGGGCGGGCTCACAGCTGATAGATGGAGATAAGCCAATGAGCGCCTACACCTCAGGTATACTAAATTTGCATATCTGGCAAGTGACTACATGGGCTGCGCTGAGAGCAGGGCAGAACACATCCAGCCATAGCAATATTATAGGAGCTATACAGAGTTAACTGTGTTTGAGCAGCATACCATAACATGACCATGTCCGCGGCACTGAACTCAGGGCCGACAATAACAACACATCATAGAGGGCTGCGTAATGTACTGTACAAACACCTCATAGAGGGCTGCATAATGTACTGTACAAACAGCACCTCCCACAAAAAGGTAACGTTAGCAACATGAATTAGTTACTCACCGACCGCTCTTGGGAGGCTAAGGACTGAACGTCCAGCTTGTAAAACCTGGCGAAGGTATTCTGCGAAGACCACCGGCTGCCAAGCAATATCTTGAATACACATACATCTTGACCACGCTAGGTGGAACGATAGCCCTCGTTGAATGTAGGGCTGTGACGATAACCGCATTACCGCTTCACCGCGGTAATGAGATGCGACCGCGGTGTTGAGGTCATCACCGTCATCACCGCACTGTTTTTCGCGGGATCCGACCAAATGTCTTGCAACGCGGGAATAAAACACGGTAACGGTCGGTAACTCTGGTGTAATTTGAACGGGAGTGGGCGGTCTAACAATATCCCGTTCCTGACATCCTTTCAGAACAGCATATCTGTGTGTTTTTACTCCCTCTTACCGCTCACGCGCTGCACGCACGCACCAGTGCTTCTGTGTCATGTGTTTTATTGCGCACAGTGCGCAGTATGTGCATAACGCCACCCTGACAGAACAGGCGATGTGCATATAGGCGAACAAGGCAGTCGCCTCGGCAGCAACACGGTCAGGGGGGCAAAGGGACAGATATTTGTAGTTTATCTTTTGGGCATTCGTTATCACTGCTTAGTTACTCTACATCTAAATTAACTTTGCTTCATAGTAATGCCGCTCCCGCGCCTCCCCCCAACTGAGCGTCATCAATAGGCTACTCTACATGCAAAACATTATAATGTTCATTCATAAATGTCATCAAATCGAATAAAACTATCCAGACATGAGTTCCCTTTGCTGCTGGTGCTGTCTGATGAGTTTTAAAGCCAGACACGCGCTTCTGAAAGGTAAGATTATAGCCTAATGTATGTGTGTGTGTGAGAGAGAAAGCGCGGCTGAGATAACACAAGTGTAATATTATCTACTAAATAGGCTTACGTACACCCAAAACCGTGTTTTGCTGTGTTTTAGCCAAGTGGAATACTCAATATTTAGCGTTTATCATATACAGTGTTTAATTTGTGTAATAAAGCGGGGTGATCGATCCGGCATCAGAGGATGGAGAGGTAAGGGATAATTCGCGCAATCACTCCGTTGACCCACTTAAGTGATTACCAGCTTGCATCAGTTGCTTTTATTGTGTGCATATACTCTAAAAATCACGGTTATTTTATTAAACATTTTTTTGTAATGTTTGGGTAGTTTTTGTGTAACCCATATCCTATATGACAGTCGCAGAGTCTGCGTTTGCATCGAGTGCACGCAGATATTTTGCCTTCTCTTCGGGTGAAATTAGTTCTCAGTGCCACTTACTTTTTCTTGTCAAATATAGGTTTGTTTCATGTAATCTATAAAACAGTAAACGATTTTATTTTATGCAAAGCAAACCAAGTCACCTAAACGAGCCACATCAGTGTTTTTTTGCCACTATGAAAGTTTTATTTTTACTTCTAAAATGCTTGTTAAACGAATTTAAAAATAAGAAATGTTGTATACATGTTTAAACGGTGAAATATGTTGTATTAAGAACTGTATTTGACAAAAATAAAGGCACTAAGACAAGAAAGAAAGAAAGAAAAAAAAAAACAAGCTCAAACAAACGAAACCAATAGCGACTATATAAAATAATAAAATTAATAATTTTCTAATCTCAGCATGCTTTAATTTTGTGTCGCTAGTGGTTTGCATCAATACGTTTAAATTAAAATGTCTTTGGTCTGTCCTCTGGAAGTGTTCTGTTAATTCTGCTAAACTTTAATTACTACAACTCAAATTAAAACCGAAACTAACCTGTATAGGGTAGCAAACTACACTAACTAAAAACTACACTAAAATTAACCAAATTATAAAAAAATAAAAACGAAACTTAAATTTTTAGCGAAAATTGAAAGCAATATTAAAATAAAAACGAATTTAAAAATGCAAAACTACAATAACCCTGACAAACGTATTTCTCTGGAGGAAGAGGATCCGCCAGATGAGATGATCAGAGTTCGGAGGTGCCGATCCGGACCGGGTCTGTTCAGATTAAGCCCTGACTGCTAATAGCACATGCCCATGCTTGCTTTTATTTTAATGTAGTTGTTAATAAACAAATTATCCAATCTTTCACTTGCATCTTTAAAATCCTATTTGAGTGAAGCGGGGGCGGCACGGCAGGGTTTTGTCTAGAGCCCCGTCGATGAGTGACAGAGCAGAATAAAGATGAAGTTTAGCTAAGTGTGGATGCTTCAACTGCGACTGTAAAACGGTCAGTTTACTGCGGAGAAACCCACGCCAGGCAAATCTGACACGGGACATTCTTCTCAGGGAAGTTAAATTGTTTGGTTTCATGAAAAAGAGATTTAATTTTGCAATGTCTAAGCCAACGGTTTTGTTCATATTTTACATATAAATTTAAATGACAGATGTCTTTTTTTTCTGCGACACTTTTCCGTGTTGACAGCAAAAGGTTAAACAAATTTAGTATTTTGACAGGAAGAATAAAAATAACAAACATGCTATTTTTACATTTTTGTACAAACTGGCCTACAGTATTATTATTTTTTTTCTCTCTGCGACACTTATTATTACGTTGACAACAAAATGTAAAACTAATTTGATTCTGGACAAGACGAATAAAATAAATAGCCTACAATAAAATAATTTTTGTGCAGACTACATTTTTATTTGTTATCTCTCTCTCTTTCAGTAGAGGAAATGTAATTGTGAGATTCTGGAAACGAGATATATTTCGCGGGAATGGTCGGGTCAGGAAGAAGAAAAAACATATTTTATTTTGCACTTTAAAAATAATCCACACAAGTTCATTGGATAAAGTTTTCTCCCACTTAAGAGAATCATTGGTGAGCAAGTAATGCAATGCTACAGTTCTTCAGATCTGCTCCGATGAAGAAACAAACTCTAGCCTAACGAATAGTCAAATATTATTAATTACATCCTAATTTGCTGTTACAACCTATCCGTTTCAACAAACACAGTTTTCAACAAGTTGTGTTTGGACAAGTGCGTTTATATCCACGGAGTCTTACCCGAAAAACAATGTCTAAAGAAATATGAATCGAAGTTTAGCACAAATCACCAGAACAAAGCATGGGGCATGTTAAGCTCGCTTGATGTTGCAGCTTGCTCAGGTTGTTATTCTTTTAATAATTTGTACAAAGAATGGGTTACAAACGATGACAAAGACTGTTCCATAATTCCTATTAAACTCAGAAGATATTGAAAAAAAACAAAGTTATAGAGATTACTATTATTTTGTTGTTATTGTTAATTTAATTTGCTGTTTTAAGAATAAAGACGACGACTTTATTATTATTCATTTCCATGTTCATTTACAAGCTGCATGCGTTCTTGATCAAGTCATTCAGGGCTATACTCATTCTTCCCACTGGTCGCAACTTTATCTTTTTGATACAACATTATGATAAAAGTTCATCAGCATGCATTGATTAATCTAGTTTATAGCTATATGGTAACGAAAGTGTTTAACATTCAACCTGTTCTTTTTCATCAGTATTATTTGTGTCACCTTCTCTGGTTTAAGAAGCAGTCTTTTACTTTAGTTTGAAAACCAAATCCTCCAGTGTGTTGAGCTTAGTTGGCTGCGTGCACCTTCGCGCTCCTGCTGATGCAGTGAGTGTAGGCTCTACCCACGCTAAAATTGCATCTTTTCACGTGATCAGTGAAATCTGACTCCTGCTACAATGTGCTGTGGCTCTGCAGCGTGCAGACGCAGACTTGCACAAGTGCGACCACGTCAATTTTTTTTTACTGGGGGGGTTGTTGCTGCTTCACCGCGGTAAGGAAAAATCCAATACCGTCACAGCCCTAGTTGAATGGCCCCTAATGTGCAGAGGGGATTTTCCAAACCTTGGGTTGTATATGCCTCCGTGATAGCGTCCACAATCCAGTGTGACAGACATTGTTTCGATACGGCTCGGCCCTTCGTACACCCACCATAGCACCCAAAAGCTGGATCGATTGCCGAAAACTGCTTGAACGGTCAATGTAAAATCTCAAAACACTGACGGGGCAAACTGCAGTCTGGGCGTCCGCACTCTGTGAGGGCGATGATTTAGTAGCAAGGGCTGACGGCGAACCGTCTCTGTCCTTTCGAAGGGGGTAGACAGTGATTTAGGCACGTACAGAGCCATATAGAGAGAGAGTTGCGACAACTCTATTCACTCCAATGGAACGTTTTTTTTACAGCAATGGCGGCTCGTGGAGCCTCTCAAAAGTTCCCGGAAGTAGCAGCAAACACATGCAGCGCCATAGAGATGCAGCAGAACAAACCGTTTGCGACGCACTTTTAAAAGGTTAGATGTTTAAAAAAAATATTGTATATTATCAGTACATTTGAATAAAAGTAACTTGTACTTTAAAACCTCCTAGTAGATTATTACTCATTAAATTAGTAGATTTAAGAGATGTTATCAGATAACTAACAGATTAGTCTAGATTGGCTACTGGATAAAGTTAGTAACAAACACCTTATTAATTGTAAAATCTGTTTGCTGTAAATAGTTAATTGCATTTATTTGAATAAAAATACAAAAAAGTAATATTGTAATATATTATTATTTAAAATAACTGTTTTCCATTTTAAAATGGCATTTATTCCTGTGATGCAAAGCCGAATTTTCAGCATCATTACTTTTGAACGGCAGTGTACATGTTTATATGAGTACAAAACAGATGCTTAAGTTGTTTTAAACCTAAATATATTGTGTATATGAATAAGTATTGTAAATACACATTAAATATATAATATTTATAATACACTAAGTAATTATATTACTATATATAATTGTAAGAATTGTAAACAATAAGCTTAATTTTCATTGTTTCATTCACAGTTCATTGACCCATTGTGCGGTGCGAGCTGACAATCACCTGTCACCAGCCTGTCTCTGTACTATCTGAAAGTCATAAATATGACATTAGTTACCATGAGATTAGTGAAAACAATGAATATAACGTAACATAAAAAGGGAACAGCAACCTGTCTTTATACAAGTTAGAATATACTTGAAATAAGTTAAGGCAAATAACGGTAACTAATCCTCAAATATTAGCTGATTTAAATACTTTAAAACAACATCGCTGTAACTACATACTCAAGTTACATACATATGTCGGTGTGTTATATAAATATATAAAATAAATGCATTTATTGCCTACTAATTACCAAAAATCGCAGTTCTGTCACTCTATTCTTACAGTTTGAATTGCCCGCCAAAGCACTTCCTGGAACTATCTGAAGTCTACGTGATTCACGTGACGGCCAAGCATTCTGAACTTCCGTTGTCGCAACTCTCTCTCTATATGGCTCTGGGCACGTATTCCAATCTCGGCCGGAGAGTGACACTGCAGTCCCCGGGACCGAATCGAATGCAGTCGCTGTCCACAGAAAAAGCGTGTAAATGCTCTATGCGCTTAGCCGAAGCGAAGGCCAGAAGGACTGTAGTTTTAAGGAATAGCCCCTTCAAACCTACGGATGTTAAAGGCCCAAATGGTTGCAATGAGAGAGCTCTTCACCCACTTCCTGGTCCCAGGGCGGAAACGAAAGTGGACATGGGTGATGTAGTCTTTTTTACCGAACGATTGCCCGCTCCGCGGGGAACGAACACGGCAATGGCCGCGACATAGACTTCAGTGTCAATGGTAACGATCCACTATCCAGTCTGTGCAGCGGGAAACTCAGAACATACGGTGCAAGTAGTCGGGTCGATATGAGCCTGACTTTTTCACAAACACTCCCATTTGAAGCATACAAACGTCTTGTAGAGGGTTTTCGCGCTCCCATGAGCGTGCAAGACTAAGGCTCGGGATTCAGGGCGATGAGTATCACTGATGCTCGCTCCATCCTGATCTCTCATAGCACCAGCGGCAACATTTCTTGATCGGAGGAAATGCATACGGCCTAGCTGCTGGTCAGCGTGATGTCAGCGGGGAGTGAAGAACAACAGGCAGTGCGTGTTCTCGCTCTTGGCGAACAGATCCACCTCCACTCTCCCTTAACGCTAGCGGTTCCAGATCATCCGAACCGACTCGGGGTGCAATCTCCACTCTCCTTGAGGATTTATGTACGAAAACACAGACGTGTTGTCGGTGCAAATCAGTACATGCTGCTGTTTCAGCTGCGGCTGAAAATCCTTTAGAGCTAAGAAGACTGCTTCTGTCGTGGCCCAAAGAACGAGAGATGGATTCCTTCATTTTAGTCAATGAGGCTCGAGAAGCAGAGTTCCAGATGTCAAAATTAGACTTTATTAACCAGTAACAAAGCCGAGATGCGGTCGCTGCAGCCACCGCATCTGAATCTCTGTCTGTCCGCTCATTCATTTTATACCACCGACTCGGGGTGCAATCTCCACTCTCCTTGAGGATTTATATACGAAACCACAGACGTGTTGTCGGTGCGAATCAGTACATTTTGCTGTTCCAGCTGTGGCTGAAAATCCTTTAGAGCTAAGAAGACTGCTTCCAGCTCCAGGCGGTTTATGTGCCACCGGCTCTGAGATTCCAGCTACAGTCCCGAAGCTGGCATTTCCTCGCACACTCCTCCCCAGCCGTGAGTCGATGCATCCGTCGTGATCATCTGGCGCATCTGGGTTGCGTCAGAGCTTCGATGTGGCCGCGATGCGCAACATCCCGAAGTCCACGCCGTTCACGGGACTCGAGATTCCAGCCATAGCTGCAGCGGGCGCATGTGTAATAATCCCAGATGTAATACCGCTGAATCCGCCACCTTGAGTCCGAGCAGTCTCTGAAATACCCTCAACTGAACAGAGCTGCCTTCCCTGAAAAAGGCGCAGGGAAGACAATTGGCCGCGGCTCGATCTCGCGAGAGGCGGGATTCATCTCCACGCGATCTCACGAAAGGCAGGCTCTCATCCCACGCGATCTCACGAGAGGCAGGGTCTCATCCCCCACGCGATCTCGCGAGAGGTGGGCTCTCATAGCCGTAGGGACTCCAAGTGAATAAACAGCGAGTCTATGTGGCTGATAAGCGTATCCAGGGACCGAGCTAAAATCAGCCAATCGTCCAGATAGTTGAGGATGCGCCTTCCGCTCGATCTGAGGGGGAAGTGCTGCATTGATGCACTTTGAAAGTGCGTGGGGCCAGAGCAGCCCGGACGGGAGAACAGAGTATTGGAACGCTGTGCTTCTCCCTGACAGTTGACAGCTATTCAGAAAAACCGTCTGTGTATGCGGTGCTATCCGAATGTGAAAGTACGCGTCCTTTAAATCCACGGACGCAAACCAGTCCCCGGGGCGAATTTGCGCCAGAATCTGCTTAGCGTTAACATCCTGAACGGACGCTTGCCAAGCGCTCTGTTGATGGGTCCGAGATCTAGAATCGAGCAGAGTCCACCCTCTCTCTTAGGCACCCCAAACAGCGGCTGGACAAAACAGCCGTCCCGCCTGCTCACTGAAAATTGTTCTATCGCTCCTTCTCCGAGCAATTGTATAGCTCTTGTTTAGGATAAGGGCATTTCGAGTCAGTGTTAGAGAATACGCCACGCCATTGAAACGGGGTGGTCTGCGTCTGAATTGAAGGGTGTACCCTCGCTCTTATGCAGAGCAACCAGCGTGAGATTCTTGGAATCGCTTCTCACGTGCTCATGAACTGACACAGCGGCTACAGCGGCTTGGCAGCTATAACCCGTGTGGGCAGTGGGTCCGGTCGCTAAGGGGAGGGGCGAGCGGCGTTGGTGACTGAGCGAGGAGGAAAGAGCTCCTCGTGCAAACGTATGCTTTAATGAACACACTTCGTCCCACACATTTTACAATTTGAGACAGCTTGAGGGCTCCTGCACTGGTCGTGGTGCCTCTTCCCGGGTCTCTTTAACTTGTCCAAGAAGACCTTGATCCCGCGGTCTGCTACAATATAACGGCTGTAATAACTACAGGCTGACTATGCTATACGACCTAGTTGAACACCACGTGTAGGGGCGTAAACAACTGGCGTAATAGTCCGGCGAAATCTGGAAGGCTGATAGGATGCGCCCATCAGGGCATCAGGTGACTCCTCGCCTTCGTGCGCTTTTCCGCGCAGGGGTGTCATGTGACTCCTCACCTTCGCGCGCTTCTCGCGTAGGGGAGTTATGTGACTCCTCACCTTCGCGCGCTTCCCGCGTAGGGGTGTCAAGTGACTCGCCTTCACGCGCTTTCCGCGCAGGGGCATCAGATCCCATCGCCTTCGCGCGCTTTGTGAATTAGAAAAACATGTCCTCTACACACAAGGCAGCCGCCGATGTTATCATGTGAATTATAAAATGTTGACTACACACGGTAGCCGCTGATAAGGGGTTGTTATAATGTGAATTATAAATGTCCTCTACCCACTGCAGCCGCTAATGAGGGGCTATTATCATGTGAATGAGAGGTTGTCCCGTTCACACGACAGCCACTGATAAGGGGCTATTATCATGTGAATGAGAGGTTGTTCCGTACACACGGTAGCCGCTAATGAGGGGCTATTATCATGTAAATGAGAGGTTGTCCCGTTCACACGGCAGCCGCTAATGAGGGGCTATTATCATGTGAATGAGAGGTTGTTCCGTACACACGGTAGCCGCTAATGAGGGGCTATTATCATGTGAATGAGAGGTTGTTCCGTACACACGGTAGCCGCTAATAAGGGGCTATTATCATGTGAATGAGAGGTTGTCCCGTTCACACGGCAGCCACTGACGAGTGGCTGGTATCCTGTGAATGAGTGAGGAGCTAAGCGATTGTGCTTTGCAAACAGCAGAACGCCGCTCTGAGGCGGGGGCTGCATGCTTACACAGTGGGTTTTTCCGTGCGGCATCTGCGGCGACGTGAGATCCCTTTGCTCCCGCATCTGCCCTCGGCTCTCCGCACCGCCATGGAAGGGGGGCGTGAGAAGCCGGGCTGATGTCTTGTCCTGCAGGTTCGACGGTGAGAGGAATGCGGACATTTAGTCGGCATGAGCTCATCACCTGAGTCCCGAAGGTCCACCGCTGATCAGAGGGCAGACGGACTACCTTTAAGAAATGTCATACTCACCTGAACGCTGCAGAGGAGCAGCCATGAGGCCTGCCCTCGAATGAGCGAACCTTAACCGTGAGCTGTAATAGTTTAAGCCATAACCTAGGTTCAGCAAAGTGAAGAAAAAGATTCTGACGTAATTGTCGCGGGCGCCGCATTTATACTGCCTCTCGAGCTCGTATTTGCATGCTTCGCGACAATTGGCCAGTCATTTGGACTGGCGTGAGCCAATAGGTCTTCAGGAAACGTTGGAGGGAAGGAGTTCCCATAACGGAGAATTCTCCCTGATGTCTCGTGAAAGCTCGAAAGGGAACTGTAGGTCCGAAACAGAGCAGAACCGAACTGAACCGAACCGAGCTGGTACCAGTCAGTGGAAAACCCCCATAAGTTGCAGTGCACTATGCAACAAGCTATTGTAAACAAGTTAACGTTAACTAGATAAGTAATATTTTAATCGCTAATATAGCAGATTCTTGGAAAATTAAATCGGTAACGTTAATCAGCATTTTTGCCGCAACTAATTTATGAATGAGTCTGCTGCATCAACTACATTAAAGAGAATCGCTTTATTTAAAGTGAATAAAGTACCCTACTTACTGGAGTTCAACATTAACTGAGCCGCAGCCACACACCTGACTCGTGTGTGGAGTAGGTGAGATAAACTGGGAAAGCAGGCAGTGGGCCAAACCACTGTGAGTAAGGGGAGGGGGAACTCAACTGTTTCTAAAAGCACTTTTAGCGTTTTTTTTTCTACTTAAATTATTTTAGGTATACATACATATATTTTTCACAATAGAGAGTGTGATTTTTTTTTTTTACAAATTTGGGGGGGACAACCCTCGGATGGGGGGGGACATGTCCCCTCCGCCCCCCCCCCCCGGGATTTACGCCCATGAGCGTTTGTGCATTTATACTAAATGTATTTAGAGGTTTTTCATACAAATATCTAGAAACCATATATGAGACATTTGTACCATGGTATTGAGGTGCTGTATGTGTGGTTTTAACTGTGGTGATCATGATCTAAATGTTTGCCTCTATGAAAGACCCGTCGTTAATTTAAATAAAACTTAAACAATTAGAATAATTACATTTCACAAGTTGGTATTCGATTTTTACAGATGTTATTGATTTTGATAATGAACATACAATTACATCTGCGTCGTAACTCAAGCTACTACTACTGTCAAATGTGCATTTCTGTAAAAAGTTAAAATAATATTATTAAAATTGTCAGGCAACACAAACCTGTTTCTTGATTTGAAACACAATTACACTCATTAACATGCAGAAACATACAAATTAGATTTTCTATCAGGATATTTATTTTATTAAGGAAAAGTAAAGAATTCAAAAACATGAACGTTTGACACATTTCAGGTCTGGTTTCTACAACTAACACTTTGGAGCAAAAATCGGCCTTTAAACCTGAAAGAAATGTAAAAAATGGTGTCATTTATCGTGATAATTATTGATATCGATTGAAAAAATTGCCATATCGCCCAGCCCTAATTTCAGTCTACCATCATCTAAAACGAGTAGCATCTATAAACAGCAGCCGTTTAAATAAGACTTCTCTTTTTATCAGTGCTGCTGTCTTTTATCATGCCACCAGCAACTGATGAGCCCTTTATATCTGTATACATGGTCACAAAACAAAAGCCACACTCCTCTACTGTGAGTCTGAAATGAGTCGACCTTCATCTTGAATTAATCTAATGGGAAGAAACACCAGGACTTGTTTAAAAATTACTGGGCAAGCTCTTGTCTTATTTGGTACACTATTAAAAATAAAGGTGCAACACGAACCTTTCTGTCTAAATGGTTCCCTAAAGAATCTTTAACATCTGAAGAACCTTTCTGTAGCACAAAAGCTTCTTTGTGGCGGTTCTCCAGATTATAAAAGGGTAAGAAAGAGATGTTCTTTGTGGAACCAGAAATGATTAATTCATTAATTTGCTTGAAGAACCGTTTAAAGCACCTTTATTTATAACAGTGTATTTTATTTATGGTTGACATTTGGCACTGTGGGGTGGAGGGTTTGGATATGTTGTTGGTTTGTGTCTTTTTTTAATTGGGTTGTTCAGGATAATTTGTGTGTTGCACCCAATACCTAATAATACCCTGTACCCAATACATATCTGAGTGGTTTGGCTCTGTGGTTAAATGGGTTACATGTAAATTAGACGCTGAAGTACTGTAATACAGCTTTTACAGGAACACTGTTTTATTTTAATTGATAAATCCCCATGCTGCGGGAGTTTTCTCTGATTAGCCTGAGGAGTAATATTCTATTAGAAAGAGGAATTAAACAGACTGCATAAATGCAAAACCAAACGCATTTATCATCCTTTCACTCCGGCTGAAATTCTGATTCTAACATGACAAGTGGCCCAAACCCAGAGGGAGCCGTGCTTTTAGAGCTTTTCAAGCACACTTTGTAATTACTGTACTTCAAAGGTCGCAATCAACGTCATCAAGTTTTAACCTCGGAAAAGAGATTTGATTTAGGGAGTCGCCATATGTTAATAAACGCTACGCATCTATAATTAGGAAACGATCTGATGAGGCACATATGGTATGATATTGATCTGTGCTATAGATTGCGTGTCGGCTCGTTACTGCATTTATGGTTTGACTTTGAAGGAAATAATTCAAACAACATTAATGTTTCCCAAGAAAACCAATGAGAATCATCGTAAGCCATGAGAACAGATACGCCCCAGACTGAAGTTTTGAAGTTCATATTGTGTTTTGCAAGAACTGCAAGTTGTCAGAATGTAATATTTTGTGCTGATTACATCTGTCTGGAGCACAAGTCTCAGCTGAAAGTCAACTAATTTATATGGGCCCTCTAGCTTCAGTCTGAAGAGCAGATAGTCCACGGCACTTTAAATGCGCATTCATAAAAGGACTAAAAGCATCATAAAGGCTTGTTGACTATTTGTGTTATATTCCAAGTCTTCTGCATTCATATGATAAACAGGCTGAAATTAAAGTAATCATTCACTGACAATCTTTTCTTCAAATCAAATGTGTAGGATTTCAGTGATGGGGTTTGTTCAGGAGATTCTTGAGAATCAATGGCATTTGATGATACTGGCATCCACTCGACACTGGCTCCATATTTGGGTTAAGAGCCAAAGACTCCAGTGACTCATTTGGCTCATATTGTCAGTCTATAGAAGTCTTTCTGTCAATCATAACCGGCGAGAGAGAGAAAGAGGTCAGAGCTCAAAGACTGTCAGTCAGACCATCTACTGTGATACACATCTAAGTAAGGTCTGATCATGTCTCAATACATCCGGCCTTTCTAATTAAACTGCCATGCTGATCATGACCGGATCCTCACGTGACTTATATTCTGGGAGATCTGAAAGAGATGGAAAAAACAGGTGAATCTTGGTACAGCAAAGCGTCATTGACTCTCTTGTTAGGGTTAGGTTAAACACTTAGGGTGTACTCACTTTTGGTTAAACACTTGGGTGTACTCACTGACGATATCAAAACGCTCAAATCACTTACGGCACCTTTAAAGGCCCGATACACTTCAAACGAATTCGAAGAACAAACTGACATGACGTCATTTAGAACAAAATCAGGCTGAAACAAAGTACGTTTTGAGTTTGTTTCAGCAGTTCGAAACAGCTCACCAAAGCGAACTTTCTGTGGAGTTCTTTTTGGCTCCTAAACTTCTTTGAACTACCATTGTTCCCTGGGGATTACGCAATCGGTGGGTGTGTTCTGGAGCTCCGCCACCTTTAAAACGCAATTGTTTTTTTTTCGGTTCGTTTCTCATTCAACAAAGGTCAGAGGGGAGAACAACATTTCCAAGTCACTGGCAACATAAACACACTGTGTCGAATAGCTGAGCTGCCACAGATATATCCGCACCTGTACGATCACTCGAGAGGAGACTTTAAAGATTTAGAGAAAGCATTTAATTCCTAGAAAGTAGGCTTGCCGCGATAGACGGTGATGACGGTTATACCGGTGTTAAGCCACAACACCGTTACGTCACTTGCCACTTGACACCGTCCCCCACCGTCGTTTAGATTTTTTTTATAGTAATAAAAATAATTTCGTTCAGTTAGGACACTACAATTAAAACTGAACGCAGCTGCTCAATGCAGTGCACCGATCGAACGAAAGAGAGTCTTGCATCACAGCAGTCTAGGTCTGCATTGCTGCGGCTGTCCAGACCAGATTTCTGGTGCCGTGGGATTAATTTCCCGAATACAACACGGTAACGGTCGGTAACTCTGGGGCAATTTAAACAGGAGCGGGCGGTCTAACAATATCCCGTTCCTGACATCCTTTCAGAACAGCTTATCTGTGCTTTATTCTTATTGAGCTCCGGTACAACCTGCACTCGGACCGTTATGGGCGCGCTGCACACACGAACCAGTGCTACGTTTTATTTGGGTCTGTGCACAGCATGTGTAACGATGCTCAGAGCAGACTAGCAGATATAATATATGGCTCTCAAACAGAACTGGCAGGTTGTGATGAGTGACAGAGCAGAATAAGGATAGAGCAAAGTCTGGATGTCTTTGAAGGACGTTCAACTCCTCTTTCCTTTTTTTTCTTTTTTTGTATTATGCTTATCCTATCATTTTAAATGACAGACTGTCGAATTTATTTATTTTTCTCTGCTGCACTTTTCACTGTGTTAATAGCAAAATGTTAAATTAATTTAGTATTTTGACAAGTCTAATAAAATAGCTATTAGGCTAAACCTACATATTTTTCATATTGTGTTGTAGGCTGAATGTTAGCCTAAACAACTTATATCCTGACAAATGAATAAAAATAAGGATTACAATTTTTATATAACTTTTTTTCTCTCTCTGTGACACTTTATTCCGTGTTGGCAGCAAAATGTTATTGACATTTTTCTGTCAATAAATTCAAGACTCTTGACAATACGAATAAAATAAATACAATTTTGTGCAGACTACACTTTTATTTGTTGGCCTTTCATCAGAAATGAGAACAAACAGTGAATATATCGCGGGAGCGGGTGAGTGCGGAATAAAAGCTCAAACAGCTGACCTCTGACCTCTACATTACAGATCAGATTTAATTTATCACGTGAAGAGAGATGACTGACAAGAAGAGTGAGGTGACACAGACAAGACGATGCGGAAGAGTTTCAAAATGAAATATAAAAGCGCCAGTTTAAAGCCTGTTGACTTCTGAGTCTGACATTAATCTAAGTCAAGGAGAAAACTCACCGAGATCTACCAAGTGAAAAGTAAATAAATTATCAAATACATATTAAATAAAATAAATAATTGAAAAGGCTTGTAGGGATGTATCTTTGTTGCATTAATTTAATAATAATAAATAAAATATTTGTTTAATATTATTCACTATTCACGACGCCATCAGTAGTTCCTCTGTTAGATGCCCGTATGCACATAAACACCACTGATCCTCACTAACTTCTTCAACACCCGTTATAAAACACTCGCTGTATTCAACTATGTGAATATACTGAGCTGTATTCAAGCAGAAATATGATGTTATAGTGATCGAGAGCGCACATACATGGTTCGTTTGCGCATCATTTATAACAGACATAACGCGAGTGTAATGCACTATCCTGTATGTCACTGTAATCAGCTTTACCTTGATTGCAATAGTCACCCATTAAAACTTTAGTCTACTAGTGTGACACTGGCTTCTTTTATCCAGCTGAGAGCTGTAATTTGCTCATACAGCTGTTTTGAGCCACCGTTCAGTCTGTATTACACACGATGAGAACCGTATTTCTCCTCCTAAACACAGAATACGTAGGGAGGTGGTACTGTTATTTATTTATAGGCTATATATTTTTTTACAAGGCTTAACATGCGAGTCATAATATTAGTGAATATATTATATTGTAGTTTTATCTCTCTCTCCCCCCTGGTTGAGAAACACTGACCTAAAGTGCGATCTTCCAGCATTGCCTTCGTGATCGATCTATTGGGCATCCCTGATCTAAGTTATAATGTTTAAAAAAACATTTGTTTCTCATTTATTTGGTTCCACAGTATTTGCAGATTTTTTATTTTATTTAAACACTGCTTGACGCCGAATTGCTGCTGATATTAAAGTCAAAGTAAACCTTTGTTTTTATCAAATCATGACACCACATAAAATATACAAATGTGTAATTTATCCAGTTTAATAAAAGACCTAGATACAGCATCGTTGTTGTGATTTTAGAGCACTCGCCGGAGCGTCACGACACATGTTGACATTAATCTACACCCTGCCTCCAGCAGAAAACAGTATACGTCACTCAGCCTTTTCAAACTTCTTTTTGCCCCCAAACGAAGAACGACAACAAACTTCATTTGAAGTATATTGGGGCCTTTAGCATGCTGAATCAAGCTAAAATTATCTGTACGGACAGTGTGATTTATTCAGTTAAAATGGGTCCACAAGAAGAGCTTTTAACTGCCAATCATTCATCTTAAACAAAAATAACACTGGCATTCAGTCGTTCATTAAACAACCAATTATGTAATTCTGGAAGGAACGAGAGAAGTTACATGACTTCAAACAGAGCAATTTAGAGCCTCTGAGACATGTTTTCTTTTGACGTCTAGCCAGCGTTGAGGGAAATTAAGGTTTGTTTGAGCAGACTGTAGGGGTGTGCTCTGAAGTGTCGGGCTGAATTAGGATGCTGATTCCTTGAGTTAGCGAGGTCTGCTACATGTGATACATCTGGTGGTTGCTGTAATTGCCGTCTTGAGCATCATTGCTCCAGTCTGGCCATTCCTATGTCTCCGCCAGCTTCTCTGGCCCCTTTGACACCCAGCTTCATTACAGTGGGACCTGAGGATCAAACACGAGTGCCCTCGCCGCTCAGAAGAGCGGGTCTGTTTCCTTCGGGAGGGTTTAGCATTGTCGCTGCATCACTCTGAGCTCAGTCCGCTCTCAGTGATTCCTAGACAAGAGTACATGTAGGGCATATATTCTGTCAAGCAGCTGTAACATATGTGATCCTGGAGCACAAAACCTGTCTTTAGTGTCCATTTTTCAAAATTGAGATTTATGCATCATCTGAAAGCTGAATAAATAATATTTACGTTGATGTATGGTTTGTTATGATTGGACAATATTTGATAATCTGGAATCTGAGGATGCAAAAACATCTAAATATTGACAAAATCATCTTTCAAGTTGTTCAAATTAAGTTCTTAGCAATGCATATTACTAATCAAAAATTAAGATTTTATATATTTACAGTACAAAATATCTTCATGGAACATGATCTTAATATCCTAATGATTTTTGGCATAAAATAAAAATGGATAATTTTGACCCATACAATGTATTGTTAGCTATTGCTACAAATATACCCCAGCGACTCAAGACTGCTTTTGTGCTCCAGGGCCATATATGTGTTACGCAAATTTCTAAGGCCCCAAAATAATCAACATGTTGCTCACAATCTACTACATCTTCTGTCATCTGAATGATAGTTCATATTTTTTTAGCAAGTAAAAGTATTTTAGTATAAGTGCACAAACGTCCAGCTTCAGCTCGTGCTTCACGTGTCTTTTTGCTGTCAATTTCTTTATCAATTTATCATAAGAATAATTTTATTTCAAGATAAATACTGAACTGAAGCAGGTCGGCTTTACTTGATAGTCTATCAATCATTTTATTGAAAAATCATTGGCTTAAATCTGATCATCAGGCATTTGAAGAATGTTTATTTGTTCGTCTCTAAATCATCATTGGATTGCATTGCATTATATGTTTGGATCATTTAAATCTCATCTTACTAAGATATATTATTTGAGATATAGGCAAGGCAAGTTTATTTATATAGCACGTTTCATACACAATAGTAATTCAAAGTGCTTTACGTAAAAGGAATTAAAATAATCACAACAATAAAAACTGCAAATTGCATTATTTGCTCAGTTTGGGCTTTTGTACAGTGGCCGAGAGAACTCAACGCGTTGCAAATGAAAAAACACATGCAGTTAAAAAACAAAGATTAAATTAAGAAAGCCTGTTATCCTATTTATTTAAATCAATATGACCAAAACATATGGTCACTCCAGTTTTACTATAATAAAACCATGGTTATCTTTTGTAAGCATTGCTGGTGTCCCCGTTGTGGTCTGTGCTACTTGCTGTGTGTTTCTGTATTTGTTTGTGTTGCGAGTATTTGCTGTTTGATGTTTTGCATGTGTTTTCTTAAGTTGCAGCGCGTTGAGCCTCTCTCGGCCACCATACCTTTAAAGCTGTGAGAAATGAGCTGGTTTCCCCATACTCCATCTCATACTATATGAGCCATGAGAACCAGATACACTATATTGCCAGAAGTATTGGGTCACCCCATTCGAATGAAAGGTTTGACTACTTTAGTAATTTTCACGAGTACAAATCTTAATGTTTAAGCATATAATTATATTCTAGGGAATCTAATTTTATAGCAACAGTTTGGACAGTACCGTTTTCTATTCTAACATGACAGTGTCTCTGTGTATAAGACAAGGATCAAAGAGAAATTATGATTCAGTCAGTGTGGAAGAACTTGACTGGTCTGCAGAAAGCAGCTGAACACCTCTGGTGTGACTTTAAATGAGCCACAAACTCATCACCAAACACCAATGACTTGTACATTCATTATATGGAGAAAAGTACTGGCACCCCTTCTTTAAAAGAAAAAAAAGGCACTTCCAAACTGTGCAAACAAAGATGGAAACATAATTCATGTTTATATTTCAAATTCAAATTATATTTTCACCTCTGTTGTAACATTTTGGAAGTGTATGAAATGACTGCACCCATATGTACAAGTCATTGGTGTTTGGTGAGTTTTTGGCTCATTTAAAGTCACACTAGAGGTGTTCAGCTGCTTTCTTCAGACCAGTTAAGTTCTTCCACACTGACTGAATCATAATTTATCTTTGATCCTTGTCTTATACACAGAGACACTGTCATGTTAGAATAGAAAATGGTTCTTTCCAAACTGTTGCTATAAAATTAGAAGAACACAATTCCCTAGAATAAACATTAAGATTTGTACTCTTGGAAATTACTAAAATAGTCGAACCTTTCATTAGAAGGGGGTGCCAATAATTTTGGCAATATAGTGTATATACAATATTATACTCAACAAAAACATATACTGTACAAACAGCATGTCTCATGGCAAGGTGTCCCCATTCGGTGCAGAATGGCCTGAATTCAAGCAGGCAGAAAACTGGATCCACTGAAACAATTTCAGCGCCTCTGGGAACATACGGCATCCTCGGCACTGGTTACACAGCTCGGGTTGATGCATACGATACTGGCTTCACACTCGATCCTGAGATGGGCTTGGCACCACGACACACATCTGGTCACACAGATCTGTTGCTGTACTTTCAGCCCTTGGACAGACTTTGCGTTCTACGAATAGGGGTCCCTTGGAACTAGTGTCAATGCATGCTGTTGTCAGAAAAGACACAACCAGAACAAGCTAGGGCTATATGCAATGGGCACACAGTCTCTGAACAGCTTGAAGTGCATTTAAAAATCCATTAATGCATGGCTAGCCGTTAATTATCCCACTTATTCCATGGTCATTATAGCATGTATTTCAATTAATTATTGAGAGAAAGATGACAGTTGTGTGCACCTGCGCGTCTCTCACTACTAGGGTTTGAACAGCTTCTGATTTTTTAAAAGTCGACTTTTAGTGATGAAAGTCGAGTCGACTAGTCGCTGATGACGTCATTAATGATCAAATAAGTCTGGAGCTGTGACAAACACCTTGTGCACAGCTATGAAATATGACACAGTGCTGCCCACATGGCTATTGCACCTATAACAGCTTATTTTTATCAGTTCTTTAGTCTTTGGGTCGTTATATTGCTATCAGATTCTTGCTCGTTCTAAATCAGATACAGATAAGTAGTACAGTAAAGATTACATTCATATGAATGCATGCATTAGTGAGAGCGGTTGCGTGTGTGAATTAATTCTACCTGGCAGCGTCTCTCTACTAGTAGTGAAGCTATTAGATTTTAGTTCGAAATAAATGCTTGGGACTTCCGGTTTGGCAATATGAGGTGAAGACGCGTATTTGCAGCGCTCCCAATACTTTCTGATAATACAGGGGTTCTCAACCTTTTGCAACCAGTGTGCCCCAACACCACACCACACCACCCACACCACCTTGCATAGATAGACAGACAGACAGATAGATAGATAGATAGATAGATAGATAGATAGATAGATAGATAGATAGATAGATAGATAGATAGATAGATAGATAGATAGATAGATAGATAGCCCTAGGCTATTATTTTTAGGCCCACATTATTATTATTATTATTATTATTATTATTATCATCAGTAGCGGTAGGTAGGCCTATTATCATTACTAGGCTATTGTTATAATTGACAGAAGCACCAGACTTCTAATGTGAGCTTGCAGACATTATTATTATTATTATTATTATGAGTAGTAGTAGGCCTATCATCATTACTAGGCTATTGCTATATAATTATATGAGGTTACATGCTTTATTGTTGTTGTTGTTGTTGTTATTATTATTATTATCATCAGTATAGGCCTATTATCATTACTAGGCTATTGCTATAATTGGGAATTGGCACCAGACCTCTGATATTAATTTATGCTTTATTATTGTTATTATTACTAGGCCTAATAGTAGGCATCATTTGCATTTTTTTACAGAAGCTTGCAGGTAGGTTATGGTGATGTTAATGTGAGACCTGAGCCTGCTTTGCCTTGCAAAGATCCTCAATTCTTGGCTCAATGTTTGATAAACATAGCCTCAAATCATCCTCGATTTGTGCACGATTGCGGTATTTCGTTTTGAGTGCAGTCATTTTTGAGAATCCTGCCTCACACAAATATGTCGATGCGAAAGGAAGGAGAATCTTCTAGGCGACGTCACAGAGTTCAGGATATTCCTGCATCAATGCTGCCCAGAATGACGAAAGAGGGCAGGAGCTAAAGAGTTCCTTCAGTCTACTGTCACTCTTCAGCTCAATAAGCTGTTTCTGCATATCAATTGATAGCTCGTTTGCTGTGCACACAAGTTTTTGTGTGAAGGCATGCACTTTGTCTGCAAGGAGCAAAATATGAGTTTCGCGGCCTTGCAAAGACAGGTTGAGGCCGTTCAAGCGGTCAAATATATCGACCAAATAGGACAGAGACGCAAGCCACATAGTGTCATCCAGATGCTTCGCCAGATCTGATTTGATTTCTGTCAAAAAACACTTCATCTCCTCTCGCAGCTCATACAACCGCTGTAACACCCGCCCCCTGGAGAGCCAGTGAACTTCAGTGTGCAGAAGCAGCTGTTCGTGCCCTGACCCCATCTCCTGGCAGAGGACCTCAAACAAGCGAGAGTTTAGTGGCCGTGATTTGATGAGATTTATCATTTTCACGGATTGGTACAGCACGGAGTCAAAAAGAACCGGCATTTTTTTAGCAGCTAGTGCTTCGCGATGGACCATGCAATGTGTCCATTTCACAAGTGGAGCTACTTGCTGAACGCGAGCAGCTAGGCCACGCTCATGCCCCGTCATTGCCTGCGCACCATCCGTGCATAGGCCAACGCATCGGTCCTAGGCCAAACCATTTTCACGGATAAAAATATCAAGGACATTGAAAATGGCTTCTCCTGTAATGTGCGACTGAAGAGGCCGGCAAAACAGAACATCCTCCTCAATCGCCTTGTCCCGCAGATACCTGACATAGGTGAGGAGCTGTGCCTGCCCAGCAATATCAGTGGATTCGTCCAGCTGCAGCGCATAGTAAGGACTCTTTTTTACGAACTCTATCAGTTGCTCTCTGATATCATTGGACATGTCTTCAATTCTCCTAGCGACTGTGTCATTGGACAGTGGTACTGCACCGAGTTTGGCTGCTGCATTATCGCCTATCATTATTCTGCACATGTCTTGCGCTGCCGGCAAAATGAGAGTCTCGGCGATTGTATGCGGTTTACCCAGTTTACCGATTCTTTTGGCCACTACATACGATGCCTCCAAACACTGCCGGTTTATTTTTAATGCCAGCATGCTTTGTTTCGAGGTGCCTTTTTAATTTGCAGGGCTTCATACTGTCGTTTGCCAGCACCTCGGCACACACGACACACTGAGTTCTCAGATCAGCCTTGACTGTAAACCCAAACTGCAGGTATGCTTCATCAAATCAAATCAAATCAAATCACTTTTATTGTCACATCACCACAGCACAAGTGCCTTGGTGAGTGAAATTCTTACGAGCGTGCTCCAGACAGTGCAAAAAAACAAAACAACAGTTTACATATGGACAGTACATATTTACAGACTGTACAGAAGACAATGTGCAAAATACACATACATAGAGTCAGTACACACAGTGTACTATAAAGACATACTTCGTTACCAATGCACCAATACACATTATACACCGTATTTACACGTCTGCATTATGTCCACATCTATGCATAGTAATATGTGAAGGTGTAACAGATTATAATTTACAGTAGATTGGTTGTGCAACAGATTATACATATGCAATGTCGTGGATGTGCTTTTATGGTGTCCAGTGATAGCATATGTGTTAGTGCAGTGTGTGCGTGTAGTCCAGTTGAACTGTGTTAAAGTGCAGTGCATGGCATGTTGTGTGAGAGGGAGTGTGATGTAGGTGAGTTATTTCTGACTGTTCATTAGCCTGATAGCCTGAGGGAAAAAGCTGTCCCTCAGTCGGCTGGTGCGGGATCGGATGCTACGGAAACGTCGCCCTGAGGGCAGCAGAGAGAGCAGACTGTGGGACGGGTGGCTGGAGTCCTTGATGATCCTCCGGGCTTTCCTTGTACACCGCCTGGTGTAGATATCCTGGAGGGAGGGAAGCTCACCTCCAACAATGTGGCGGGCAGTTCGCACGACCCTTTGCAGAGCCCTGCGGTTGCCAGCGGTGCTGTTTCCAAACCAGGCGGTGATACAGCCGGTCAGGATGCTCTCCACAGTGCAGGTGTAGAAGGATCTGAGGATTCTGGGGCTCGTTCCAAACTTCCTCAGCCGCCTCAGGAAGAAGAGACGCTGATGTGCCTTCTTCAGCACTGCATCTGTGTGAGCAGACCATGTGAGATCCTCGGTGATGTGAACGCCGAGGAACTTAAAGCTGCTCACCCGCTCCACAGGTGTCTTGTCGATGGTGATGGGTGTGTGTTCTCTGCTTTGTCTCCTGTAATCCACCACCAGCTCCTTGGTCTTGTCGATGTTGAGTGAGAGGTGGTTCTCCTGACACCATTTTGTCAGGGTACTCACCTCCTCTCTGTAGGCCGTCTCATCGTTGTCGGTGATCAGGCCTATCACCGTTGTGTCGTCTGCAAATTTGATGATGACGTTGGAGCTGTGTGTAGCTGTACAGTCATGTGTGTACAGGGAGTACAGGAGTGGGCTGAGGACGCAGCCTTGAGGAGCACCAGTGTTGAGGATCAGGGGAGATGAGGTGTTGTTGCCCATTCTGACCACCTGACTTCTGCCTGTCAGGAAGTCCAGGATCCAGCTGCACAGAGATCTGTTCAGTCCCAGAGTCTGGAGCTTCGCAACCAGTGTGGCAGGCACTATGGTGTTAAATGCCGAACTATAATCCACAAACAGCATCCTCACATAGGTGTTCTTATTTTCCAGGTGGGAGAGAGCAGTGTGTAGGGTGAAGGCAATAGCATCGTCTGTGGAACGGTTACTGCGGTATGCAAATTGTAGTGGGTCCAGTGAAGCAGGCAGCACAGAGCAGATGTGTTCTCTGACGAGCTTCTCAAAACACTTGCTGAAGATGGGAGTCGGAGCAACGGGCCTCCAGTCATTCAAGCATGTGATTTTATTTCATCGTACCTTCGAAGCTTTTTTGCAGCTGGTGGTGCGTCGGTTGGCTTGTTGGTCCTCACAAGAAATTTCTCAATTTTTGTTATGTTTTCATTAAAGTTTAGGCAATATGTAACTGTGTGTGTGGCTATGTTGAGAGACGTATCAGGGGCTAATCAGTCGGGACTTAGGCACGATCTTTAATTAAAAGAACAAAATAATTATTTTGCAGACAATTCAGATTTTATTTTAATACTTAACGATTGTAGTGTGTGTGTGTGTGTGTGTGGGCATGTTTATGTGGTTTATGAGGACACAAATTTGTATAATGACATGGGTATAACATAGGTATTACAAGGAGAAGGTGATTTATGAGGACATTTTCAGTGTCCCCATAATTTAAAACGCTTATAAATCATACAGTGTGCGTTTTTTGGGGGGGAAGTAGAAATGCACCGTCTCCTGTGAGGGCTAAGTTTAGGTGTAGGGTAGGTGTAGGGCAATAGCACATACAGTTTGTACAGTATAAAAACCATTACGCCTATGGAGAGTCCCCATAAACCATAAAAACCAACATGTTTGTGTGTGTGTGTGTGTGTGTGTGTGTGTGTGTCTTAGTCGCGTGGGTAGTTTTAGCTAAGTGTAGCTACTGCCTAGCAGTTAAAAAAAATTACTGGCTAGGGCTGAGATTTGATCTAATCTTTAACAAGAATGTTTGTGGGTTTAGTCTTTAAAAAGACTGTTGGGGTTTTGTAGTAAAGGCCTATGTAAATCGAGATTGATAACTGACTAGTGTAAGGCATGGCTCGATCGACCCAATGACGGCAGTCGTTCAGCGGGTGAAGGCCTTTTGCGTATTACTGTCTTTCCTTTTTCACGACACAACAAGATTAAATTGAACACTTTTTCTTATATATTTTATCTCGTTATTTCATCTGACTCCATAAATGAAAAGGTTTTAATGATATCTGTGCATCATTAAAATATGAACGAATGATTGATTATTCTTTTCAGCTCTTTTTAATACTTTATCCGCTCAGATGTAGGGAAACTATATCGCTTAGAGGCCCTGTTTTTCACAGGTCTCACGGACACAATCTCGTCAGGCCCAGTCATCAATCAGAGGTAAATTATGGTTATGTATATAGGATTTGCCGTTAATTCACATGTACACAATCAGAGACATCGAATAACCCCCTTGGATCCCCCTCAGAACTTTAGTTCAATCGTTTACTTCAGTAAAGGTTTCTTGGCCACTATTAGATATGTTAGCAGATCAATGTACCACACTTGTAATAGCTTTGGATTGGTCAAGTACTTGTTTAAAGTAACATTAAATCAAAAGTCAGAGGTATAGGGGTACCCGAGTTTAGTCTGACCAGACGGCATTCGCTGTCCCTAAACGGAATTATTTACCCGCCTCTGCATCCAAGTAGACTTGAAATGATGCCGGATATTAGCCGTCGCTAAAACTGACGCAGGCTTGCGGAAATATACGAATCCACTAATCTATTAGGGAGAAAGCAATCTTAGAGGCAGTCAGAATAGAATCAAACGTTACAATTTATTGACCAGGTAATCGAAGCAATAATTCAAAACTCCAATGTTACAAGAATAGAATCATCAGTTAACCATAGAAATTACTACCTGGCAATGAATAATTACACACAGCGATTGTGTGGGCAGTCAACCTACAGACGCCTAGAACTTTGTGTCACGTTTCCTTATAAACCCAGATAATTCAACAAGTATCTTGTTATTATAATTAGACTTTAGAATTTGCAACCAAATGGCTTCTTGGTATCCTGTGACAGAGAATACTTATTTACATACAGGAGGTGGTTTGAATAGAAGATCAGGGGGAGGGCACACCTTTAAGTTGTACACTACACTTCTCATACTTTAGAACTTCTTTTAGCTTTTCATTATGATTGGGAGAATGAGACCATTTTACCAGGTGCACTGAGACATTTCAAATGATATCAAACATGTATAGTTACTTCTTTGTACATACATTACATTGCATGGGTTTTCAGTGAGTTCTAGGTGAGGAGGAGAGGGGGGAAGAAAAGGGGGAGCAAGGGAAGATGATGAGACCGTAAGTACAGGGTGTGAACTACACTGTGTGTTGCGTCTCGGATGCTGCTGTTACATATGCAAGAGATAGTTTTTGTTGATTCTCAGGAGGGCCTTTTGTCCTCTCGAGGGGCAGACATACTGGCACCAGGCTTACACTAGCGAGAGCTGGCACAAGCGCACTTGGCAAGAGACTAGACTAGAGTGAATGGAGAGCTATGTCGTGAGTCAATTTAAATGCAGTGATTTATTTTTGTGTGAGAGTGAGTGAACATTTACATTTACACCCCGCTCTGTAAGCCAGGGCAGGAACGGCGGTGGCCATGCGCATGCGCGATTCATTTGCAGCCTGGACGCGGAGGGGTGTGTGTCTCCTCTCCTCTCCTCTCTGGTATGACTGCTGCGCGAGGCTACTGAGAGACTGACCGCCTGTGAGTGCTTTTGGACGGGACATGGGCTCACAGCAGCAGCCGCTGCTCGTTGAGCACAGTAGGCCTAACTGCAGAGTGATTCGTGCTTTCGAGTTTTCAAACACCACAAAAGTCTCCAAAAACACCAGTAAAAGTCGCTGGATTTGTCGCTTTTGACAAAAAAAAAAGTCGCCAGGAGGATGATTTGTTTGTGTTATAATCAGTGCTTGAAGTGGGGGGAAAAGGTGGTGGTACTCTCTTTGCAGTGGCAAATTCAGTTAAAAACAAAACTTGGAGATATTGCTGTTACAACAATTTATTGTTATTTATTTATTAACAACATAAATGTATTTAAACATGTATGTGTGTGCGTGGCTGCGTGCGTGCGTGTATTTCACAAAAACTAAAGGAAAGCTTTAACTGTAGCCTATATTCTGACTAGTTTATTCGTTTTATATATATATATATATATATATATAAAACGAATAAACGAATATTTGAATAAATGAGTAATAAACGAAAAACGAATATTTTTATATATATATATATATATATATATATATAAAACTAAATACGACCTCACATTTTATACGTTTGCAGCCTCTGAAACTTCCGTCCGTCATAAAAATTAATTCGGATGGTTCGATTTTCTGCATTTTCCGCATCCGTAGCAAATATTTTGAGGGGTGTTTTTGACAATTGAGAGCCACCAAATGACGAATATGAAAAAATGAATACGACAGTTTCGGACTCAGTCAGGATGCAAGGACCTTAAACTTTTGAGGCTTGCGCAGCTTCTCGAGGAGAAATCAAACAAATGAGCGCCGTTTTCTAAAGTCTATGAGCGCAGCACACACAAATAAACTAAATTGGCATACTGCAGTTAAATTTCAAAATGTGGTGTTTTTATATTTATAACATTTGAATACAGTTCAGCAACATGCATCACACGACCTGACGACCAAGAGAGCTGACAATTGACCATCACTTAATTTACCATCACCTCCCGATTGAAAATGTGACACTGATTTCATATGACAGTTCAACAAACAAGTTAATAATATTAAGTCACTTACATTTTAGACGAAATAATGACTGTTTTGGTCTATTTTAGCAGCGAAAATACATCCGATGAATCCAAACAAAGATCACAGCATAGCGCATCTCACAGCAACACTCAATGGTGTTTTGAATAATTCAGTGTTTTGAACGAATCGGTTGAGTCAAAGATTCAATGACCCATGCACAAACATCTGTCTCATTCTTGATGAATCGGCCGTTTGAAGGAATCGTTTGAATGAACGACTCAATGACTCGCTTAATAAAACTGCTTATCACCTGCATTTGCACTCACTATTGACAAACCAATCAAATTTGTTCAAAACTCTTTTTTTTTTTAATCAGTCCAAACACATTTTAATTTTTATTCAGGAGTTATGTATATACAAAACTATAACTTTTTATGACAGTAGTTTAGTGATAAAAAAAATGTGCAAATTTTTTGTTCCAGTTTTTTTCCCCTCCCATCCTGTAGCCTACTCAGGGGGGCGCGCCCCACCGGTTGAGAACCACTGTGATAATATATGCTTTAATAGTGCCATTTCAGTGATCTAAAACGTTTTTATAAGTGCTAAACAGTGCTTAGTGCAATCGGGTTGATACAACAAGATGAGTAAAAACAAATCAGTAGTAAATGCCCTGCCAACAACGAGAACCAGCATAGCTAGCAAATTAGCTACCATGGCTAGCGCAGGGAAATCTGAAGAAACCCCTGCAGATAACGACGGTGTCTCTATGAACCAGCTGGTAACGGAGTTAACAAAGCAGCGAGCTTCGATAAAGGAAGACATCTCAGTTCTGATTCAAGAATCTATGGTGCCGCTTCAGACATCGGTGAATGCTTTAACAGAGATGTTGGCAAGTTTTCAGTCCCGCCTGTGCGCCACAGAGACACTCGCGAGCGATAATTTCTCGGCGTTGTCTGCGGCCGAAAAAACGATCAAAACTCTGTAAGAGCAAAACGCGACACTTATGGATCAAGTCGATGACTTGGTAAACCGGTCACGGAGAGCAAATCTCAGGATTTTGAACGTTCCAGAGAATAGCGAGAAAGGCCAGTCTACTGTCAAGTTTGTGTCCGAGATGTTAATGGAAGTCATGTGTCAGGAAGTTTTTGAAAAGCCTCCTGAGCTAGAACGAGCACACCGATCGCTGGGTCCAAAACCACAGGAAGGTCGACCTCCCAGGCCACTGGTTATATGTTTTCACAGATTCCAGGAGAAGGAAAAAGCGCTAAGATGGGCCAGACAGAATGAGGCAAGATACAAGGACTCGACTTTGAGGATCTACCCAGACATCTCCGCTGATCTCGCCAGAAAGCGCGCCGCATTTAAAAACGTCAAACAGCTGCTGTATCAGAAGAATGTGCGATTCCAGTTGCTTCATCCAGCACGGTTCCGAGTTCGTCATGAAGATGAGACTTTCCTTTTCAATATGCCTGAGGAAGCTCAACGGTTTTATGATCAGCGGATTGCTACAAGTGAATAATTTCGGATATCATGGCAACGATATTGTGAAGAAGAGACTTTTAGGTAGGCCTAAAACACTGTGATAACCGGGAAACCCTTTTCAGGGCCCTATTTCTAAGTGCACTTTCTGTTTTAGAGTGGTTTATATGCTTTTCCCTGTTGACAATTGCAATGCCTTATTTTCATCTTATAACTCATTGGTTATATTATTGATCTTAGATCCTGAATATTAGGTCTAACTTCAAGTAATAAGTAATAGGTGTGCACCCTCTGTTTAGGGTGATTTATATTCACATGGTCAATTAGGATGCCTTATTTTCACTCCTTGAATTTGTCATTAACTTTATATTTGATAAGGTTTGAAGCACTTTTATGTGATTGGTCTGTCATATTATACAATAGCTGAGCTAATTTACAGACTATTCAATCATATTCATGATGAACAACTTCACTGCAGATTGGCTAGAAATTTATGTCTCGCATCTAGTTTTGTTATGCGGTACTGTAATAGTGTTATGGTAAGCAGACTGGACACAGATGAATGTTTAAACAATGCTGTATATTTATTGATTCAGCAATTGTGGGAGCAGGGAGAAATGGTGAGTATGACTTTTAGTAGTTTGACGAGAGAGTAAAGGATATACTGAAGGTACTTGTCTTGCCAGGAACTCGTGGATGACGAGGAGAAGCACACACCCCAGATCAATGGCGGCCCGCTGACAGACGAGTTGCCTGAGTCGCACGTTAATAGTATATCATTAAAAACCTTCAACAGTGCAGTCTCAGTGGAGTGATATTTTCTAAAACCAGACTGAAAAACCTCAAAGATCAAATTGTCAGCTAGAAAAGTCTGTAATTGGTCAAGAACAGTTTTCTCTAGAATTTTTGTAATGAACGACAAATTAGAAATGGGCCTAAAATTAGCTAGAACAGTGGGATCCATGCCCTGTTTTTTAAGCAGAGGACGAACAATTGCATGTTTTAGCAGATCTGGAATAGTACCAGTTTCTAAACAGAGATTTATTAGACTCAAAAGACCTGGACCCACCACGTCCAGAATTTAAGAAAAAATTGAGGAATTACATCAGTTGAAGAGCCAGATGGTTTAAGATGATCCACTAAATCTATAAAATTGTTTTCAGTAATTGGAGTAAAATGACTCAACACAGCAGTGCAACTAAGAGTTGTCGAAGGGTCTGACAGAACAGGATTTATCCCCATTCTTAACTCATTTATCCTATTTACAAAAAACTTGAGAAAATCATCACATGATCGTGAAGACACTTCTGTAAAAGAGCAAATGGAAGGATTGATAGTGGCATTAATAATGTTAAAAATAATTTTTGGCTTATGGCAGTTCTTATTTATAATTTCAGTAAAATACCTTGATTTCGCTGTTTTTACAGCTTTCTGATATTGAGATAAGGAGTCTCTTAGCATTTGCATTGAGACCTGGAGTCTATCCTTTTTCCATTTTCGCTCAAATCTTTTACAGATTTGCCTAAGAGAGCGAATAGTGTCATCTAACCATGGCTCAGATCTTGGTTTATGATGAAGTGTTTTTAAAGGTGCCACTAAGTCCAAGACGTGTGCACAGGTGGAATTAAAACTGAAAAGAAGCTCTTCAGCACTCAGATCACAGTTAAAATCATCCATATGTCGAGACACTTCACCAAAAGCTAAGGAAAAGGCTTCTCTGGTAGTTGGGGTAATAAGCCGAGACCGACGAGTAGAAGAAGATGGCTTAGATACATTAAACAACGATGGAAACGTAAACAAAACAGTCTTCTTATCAGAGAAACCATTTTCACAGACCTCTAGGTCACACAGAGAGAAACCATATGTTAACACTAAATCAAGTGTATGCCCCTGCTGATGGGTGGGTACATTGACCTGAAGAGTTAAATCAAAAGCATTTAAGAGGTTAATAAATTCCTTCGCTAAATAATCAGCAGCACAGCAAACATGCACATTAAAATCTCCTAAAATTAGGAGTTGTTCATATTTCGGTATGACATCCCCAAAAGGTCTGCAAAGTCTATTAAAAAGTCCTTATTGTGTTGTGGGGGTCGATATATCAGTGCAACCAAAAGAGGCTCATACAGTTTCAGTGCAAACAACTGCAGTTCAAAACTATTATATTTATTTGAAGCAACGGGACGACAGGAAAACATGTCTTTATATATGGAGGCCAAACCTCCACCTCGCCCCGTTGTACGTGGAGAGTTAAAAAACAAACAGTTTGATGGAAGCAGTTTAGAAAAGGAGCTTAAATCCCCAGTAGTGAGCCAGGTTTCAGTCAGAAAGAGAAAATCCAAGTGACGAGCGGAGAAGAAATCATTGATAATAAAAGTCTTATTTACTACCGATCTGGCGTTGATCAAAGCCATCCTAAGCCGAGGTGTGTATTCCAAATAATCCATAGACGAATTTGCCCAAGGTAGTGAACAAAGATGGTCCGTGCACACTCCACCGAGGAGAGCGGATTACAGGGAGCGGCGCCGCCGAGGTGGGAAACACAGAAATAATCCATCCATGCACTGGTTCCAGCGAGCGCCAACGGATAAAGCGTTTCCCGGCCAAGCATTCCGCATGAAATCCCAGTTGAAGCTGAGGCTCCCGATGAAGTCGCAGGAAGACCTTTAGCTTAATAGCTAGGCCACCCCGTCTTCCACGCCGTCTCCTGCGCCTTCTTGCCAGAAGGGAACACGGCCAACGGCGTAGACAGTCAGGTATCGACAACAATAAGGGAGGTGGAGCATAATGAGGAGGGGTAGTGTAGTTCCTCACCGATACAGACATCTGAAGATAACAGATACAGAATATTCCTGCATAACAAGCACAAGGAGAGAGCAGTTGTCTGTGGCCACCACCAGCAAAACCATTCCCTTTTTCAGGTTTTGTCTGGCTCTTTTCTCTCCAGTGCACCTGTTGTCTCTTTCATTTGCACCAAAGCTGGTGAAACTGATTCACAATCATTTACTCTTCCTAACCGGAATACACACACACACACACACACACACACACACACACAGTGTTTAATGAGAAGGCATGGATGCATATAAACCAACTATACTTGCACTAGTAATGTTATAGGTATTCCGCCCTCATAAAAGAGTTCCCCTTCTTTAACTAGGCAGATAGATAACTCTTTCCACAGAGACATTGAATTGTAGCATGGATTTATTTCCGACCATCACTTCCAATACAAGTGGAACAGAGTAAAACTGAAATACAGGGAAAAAGAAAACTTAAAGAAAATGTGCAATAAAGACATTCACTCTCAACTGTTCATTTATAGGATAAACGCACATGCTCTTCACAATAAAAATGAGGATAAGTGAAACTGTACTGAAAATAACCTCTCTAAACATAAAATATATCGTGAACAACATCACCAATACCAAACATAAGATGGACATAAAGAACTTGAAAACATTCTAACACTTACAGACAAAGCTTCTGCGTACGATTGCAAAGATGATGAATAGATGGACAATAGCTGCATTAACCGTGTGGATATCAGCATCAACCGAGTACAGCAAAATGGCTGCTATTAAGGTCAAAAGTCACTCACTCTGACAAAGTCAAAAATAAGGAATGGCACCACCTAGTGGCCCAAAAAGGGAAACTACACCAGAAACGGCACACTCCCCGTCTGACATCTGGAAGATGCCATCATTATGCATAATTAAGTTAGTCTATTCAGTACCAGGGGACATCAGTAAAACGACATCCGATATAGGTCGCAGGAACACCTTGGCTGATCCATCTTTGACCACCTTGACCTCGACTTTCCTTACCCTCCCGTCTCTCCCAGGAATTGTTTCCAGTACGATTCCCATGGGCCAGTCATTCCTTTTGGCTTGAATGCTTTTCAGCAGCACAACATCTCCAGCTTGGAGGTTGGAACTTTCATTCTGCAATTTTCTGCGGCTTTGTAAGGTTGTATTGGCCAAGCTTTGGACTTGCCTCCATTGACGAACAAGGAGGTCCTTTTCACTGAACTCTCCTGGTGGAGGAAGAACTGCTGAAAACTTCTGAGTCAGTAGAGTTGCTGGAGTCAGAATTAAAGGAGCTTCTGGATCTGTTGATACAGGTACAAGTGGACGAGCATTGACTATAGCTGTGAAGGTGCTCAAACATGAAGGTGCTCAAAACCTCATGGGATAACCTCGATGGTCCAAATCCTTGTAGCATAGATTCAAGGATCCGTCTTGAGACACCGATCATTCGCTCCCAACTTCCACCCATGTGAGATGAGTGGGAGGGTTAAACACCCAAAAGCATCCCTTGTCACTCAGATACTCTTGTACCCTTCTGTCATCTGTGATTGACTCCATTTTCAACTCCTTGCATGCTCCAACAAAGTTGGTGCCACAGTCTGATCGCAATTGCTTTGCTGGACCTCGAATGGAGAAGAATCGGCGGAGAGCATTTATAAAGCTGGAGTTATCCATCGACTCTATTACTTCGATATGTATGGCCCTTGTGCTCATACATGTGAACAGAACTGCCCAGCGTTTAGAGCTTGCCTGTCCTCCTCTGGTCCAACGTGAAGTGACCACCCAAGGCCCGAAAACATCTAATCCTACAAAAGAGAATGGAGGATCCATACTGAGCCTCTCAGGAGGTAAATCAGACATTTTCTGAGTTAGAATCCTTCCCCGCAGTTTGCGACACTGAATACACTGAAAGATCATGCTGCTGATGCGCCTTTTACCACCTATGATCCAGAAGCCAGCCGCTCTCAGAGCACCCTCAGTGAAGACGCGTCCCTGATGTTCGACTTGTTTGTGATAATGTTGAATGAGAAGAGATGTGATGTGACCGTGACCAGGGAGAATTAGAGGACACACTTCATCTCTTCCAAGGCGTGCTTGTGAAAGGCGTCCACCAACCCTGAGTAAACCAGATTAGGGTGTGTAGATTTCCTTATCCTTTGCACTCTGTATTCTCTGGAACTCTGGATTGGTTACAGATGTAGCCTAAGACGACCTTACTGTCTGAATAAAATGTCACAGAATCCAGTTTGGTGTCAATTTCGTCTTCAATAGTTTCGGCTATTTCCACAGCCAGAACAGCTGCACACAGCTCCAATCTGGGGACAGAGATCTCGGATCGCGGAGCTAGTTTAGCCTTGCCAAACATGAAGCCAACTTCTACTTTACAGTTCATACTGGTAATCCTGATGTATGCGACAGCTGCAATAGCATTTGTGGACGCATTGCAAAAGACACATATTTCTTTCCTTTGTGCTTGAAAGAGAGGGATTGTAGCATATGTGCGAGGAATTTTGACATTCTCAATCTCTTTTAATGAGTCTCTCCAGAGTTTCCATTTCTTGAATTTCTCATCTGATAGAGGTGTGTCCCAGTCACAAGACTCTGTGGTAAGCGCTCTAAGCAAGAGTCTACCCTGAATGACAACAGGCGCAGCAAATCCAAGTGGATCGAACAAACTGTTTATTGTTGACAGGACCCCACGTTTGGTGTATGGTCTCACCTGGTCTTCAACCTGGAAAATGAACACGTCTTCAGTCATGTCCCAACTCACTCCCAGACTTCTCTGGACAGGTGGATGGCCAGTGTTCAAATCTAGATTCGTTAACTCCTTTGCAAGATCCTCTGAAGGAAATGCTTTCATGACTTCCACTTTATTGGAAGCAATCTTGTGAAGATGTAGATTAGATTGAGCCAGCATTTCCTGAGTGGCCTTGAGTAGCTTGATGGCTTCCTCTTCCGTGGGGAGGGAGGTAAGGCATCATCCACATAAAAGTTCCTTTCCACAAAGTGCCTTGCCTCAGGTCCATAGTCTTGTTCGCCAGTGAGAGCAGCTCTCCTGAGCCCATATATGGCAACTGCTGGAGATAGGCTGTTACCAAAAACATGCACTCGCATCTGGTACTCCAGCACCTCGTTGTTTAAGTCATTATTGTCATACCAAAGGAAGCGTAGATAGTTCCGATGTTCTTTTGCTACCACAAAGGAGTGGAACATTTGCTGGATATCAGCCATCACTGCCACACGTTCCCTCCTGAATCGCAGTAGAACCCCCAAAAGGCTATTGTTTACATTAGGGCCAGTGAACAGGACATCATTTAATGAGACACCCTGATGTCGAGCACTGGAGTCGAATACTACTCTTATCTGTCCGGGCTTCTTTGGATGGTACACCCCGAACATTGGCAGATACCAGCACTCTTCATTCTTCTGCAACTGGGGTGCCAATTCTGCATGCTCGTTCTTGAATATCTTACGCATAAAATCCACAAAGTGCTCCTTTATCTCTGGGTGTGTTCTTAGTTTGCGAGTCAGCGACATGAGCCGGTTGTTAGCCTGAACCTTGTTATTCTGGAGGCGGTGCCGTGGGCTACGGAACGGAAGTGGGGCAACCCAGCTATTTGACTCATCTTGATGGAATTCTCGTTCCATAATCTTCAGGAAGGCCAAGTCATCCATGGAGGGAGCTAGTTTTTCGTCATTCCTTGTGTAGCAAAAAACAGATTCACCTATGAGACATTCGTTCTGTATCGGCACGCTTATCTGTTCAGGGTTCAGGGTGAAGGAATGTTTTGACTCATAATGAAGATTTAAATAGTCCTTCACATGCATACTGTTTGGGCATGGACTCATGTGGCTGGGCTCGTCCATGTCCCAAAATGTGAGTCTTGAAAACATTGACTGTTGAAGGTTTGTGGGCCCCATTAAGGCAGATATCTCCAACTATAACCCACCCAGGGCTAGCCTCTGAGCAAAGGGAGCATGTTGTGGTCCATTGCATTGCTCCATTACCTTGTGTGCCTGAATAAGATCTCTTCCGAGTAAAAGCAGAATTTTGGCCTTTGGCTCTAGACTTGGAACTTTAGAGGCTACCGATCTTAAATGTCTGTGGTATTGTGCAGCCTCTGGAGTTGGAATCTCTGTTCTGTTATTTGGAATGAGATTGCATTCTATGAGAGATGGAAGAGAAAGGCATGTCTTCCCATCAAACGATTCCACTATAAACCCGTCAGCTCTACGCCCTTCAGTCTGTGTGACGCCCGCACATGTTCTGAGCATATAAGGTGCCGTGTTGTCTGCAACCTTAAACATCTCAAAGAAGGCCGATCTTGCCAGAGACCTATTGCTCTGATCATCCATAACTGCATAAACTCTTTGTTTGTTCTGAGGCTCACCTTTAGGGTATACTTTTACCACGCAGATCTTTGAACAGGACTTTCCGCTATTACGATCCCCACATACTTCCGTGCATGTGGATGTGGCAACTGGGGAAGGAAGCTCCTTTTCCTCCCCGCCATAGTTAGTTGAGGGTTCTGTATCTGCCTTTTTTAACCAGGGGGCTGGACCATTGTGAAATGCAGCTATATGCCTGTCGCTATTGCATTCAGAGCACTGGATTACGGCCTTACAATCCTTTGCCTGGTGTGTAGTTGAGGAGCTGCATCTGAAGCATATGGAGTTCTCTCTGAGGTAATCTTTCCTTTCCTGCAAGGCTTTTTCCCTGAAACCTCTACACTTTCTGAGGGGATGTGGCTTTTTATGGATAGGACATTGTCTATTGAGGTTGTCATTTGCCTTCTTAGATTCATCCTTTGGTGTGGCATTGTCAATTTCTGTTTTGTGAACGGTAACAGGAGCTCTGACTGCCTTTGAAAATCTCTCACAACTGGATTATGTAGCATTATACATATTCATATTAAAGCTGTGATCATTTCTCATGCGGGCCTCACAACAAATGAAATCACAAAAGAATGAAAAGGGGGGAAAGCTGACACCACACTCTTGTTTGTATCAAGTTCCTTGCAACATCCATTTCTCTTGTAAACTGTATGGGAGTTTCTCTAGAATGGAGCTGATGCCTCGTGAAGTATCTAGGTAGGTCAAGCCGGGCAGATAACCTTCAACTTTGGCTGTCTGTAACTCAAGAATTAGGTCTCCTAGCTCTCTGAGACGTCGAGGGTCTTTGTTCGACAGCTTAGGGAAACGTTCAAGTTTGTTAAAGAGAGCTAGCTCCATTGCTTTGGCAGAACCATAGCATTCCTCTAGCCGCTTCCAGACCATGCTGAGGCCAATATCTGGATAATTGATGTGAACTAATCTAATGCGGCTTGCATGTTCAGTCGATTCTGGGCTGAGCTACTGCACAAGTAGGTCTAGTTCTTCACTAGGCTTAAGATCAAGTCCTTCAATAGCATTGCAAAAGCTGGACTTCCACGCCCAATAGTTCTCAGGCTTATTGAATCTTGAAAGTCCACCTGTGAGAAGATCACGACGGGCCAGGAACTTTGCAAGCTCGAACACATCTGAGCGAGCAGCATGGCGCTCATTGGTTATGACGACGACGACACATAAGTAGATACATAATTTAAATAATTATTAATACAAATTTAAATAATAACATCGGGACTTATTCGTGTTTCTTTTTTATTATTATTATAACTGTTAAATAATTTTTTTATTAAACAGTTAAACACTGTGGAACAAATCACACTACATTACATTGTACATAACATTAACATTGTGTTCATAGTGTTGCCTTTCTGTGCCTCGGCTGCACGAATGTGCCACTGTGTTTTAATATGCTGAGATATGTCGTTTTTTCCCACCATGTCAGATATTAAAATTAGTGCGACACACTTTGCAAAAGGCGTGGGCGCTCTTTACAATGCTTCGAGAAAATAAATTAAATTCTTACGTCTAGCTGTTGTTAAATTTACAAAAAAAAAAAAGTTATTCGCAGAGCACCACTGATGCTATATTCAACTTCCCGCATCTACTATCTGCGCAGAAGTCAACAGCGCGTGTTGTAGTTTGCCAGGTTGAGGTCACAAATGGTTTGAAATTTGTGTCGATTGTGTGAGGTGATACGTTTCATATAAGATCTGGCTACAGTACAACCTTGGAATAACATATTGATGTGGTTATTCATATACTGTAACTAGATTTGGGCCATACAAATTACGGGATTTTCCCGGGAGAAATAACAAAATGGGAGGGGGGGCGGGAGATGAGTGTGAAATACGTGAGACTCCCGGGAAAAATGGGACTGTTGACAGGTATGGGTGCAGGACGTTTTTTGGTGGCCTCATCTGATTAATGTATGTACTAGAGCCATATCACCATCGTTCTCCATCACTGACATTCATCTCAGATTATTATGCCATAGAATGAGTGCTCAACGAATATAAAACGATTATTTATTTTCGTCACACTTTATATTAGGTGGCCTTAACTACTATGAACTTACATCAAAAATAAGTACAATGTACTTATTGTACTGCAAAACACTTTTGCTGCTATTGAGGCAGGATGCGGGTAAGGTTAGGGACTGGTTTGGTGCCATGAGTCGGTTTAAGAGTGGGTTACGGTGTAAGGGATAGGTCAACAGAGTAATTATAAATGTAACACAATGAGTGCATTGTATCAAATTATTAAATTAAATGTAAGTACGTAGTAGTTAAGGCCACTTAATATAAAGTGGGACCTCTATTTTTGTCCCTTATTTTTAGTTTGGTGATGAATGAGAGCCAGAGACTATTGGTGAGGAGAGAGATTTTTTTACCATCAGTACACTGTGAAAAATTACCATGATTTTTACAGTAAAAAAAAACTGAAAATGCTACAGTAAAACCCTGTTAAATGGTTAACGTAAGATCCAAATATTGTTTTAATTTGATGTTGTTTCTTTGAAATAACTATGTTTCTTAATTTTTCTTATGAGTTATGTTTATTAGGGTTGTATGTTACATCTAATGTTGTTAAATGAATGTTATTGCATATTTCAGTTTATTGAGTCTCACCATGATGGTGATTAGTGTTTGTGTGAATGACGCTGTGCACCTTCTATATACAGGTGCATCTCAATAAATTTGAATACCGTGAAAAAGTAAATTTTTTCTTGTAACTTATTTCAAAAAGTGAAACTTTCTTATATTTTAGATTCTTTACATGTAAAGTAAAACATTTCAAACGTTTTTTTTGTTTTAATTTTGATGATTAGAGCTTACAGCTCATGAAAGTCAAACATTAGTATCTCAAAATATTAGAACATATACATTTGAGTTTCAATAAATGACCATCTATACAGTATACATTCTGGGTATCTCTTGTTCTTTGAAAGCACAATAATGGGGAACACTGCTGACTTGGCAAAGGTCCAGAAGACTATCATTGACACCCCCCACAAAGAGGGTAAGTCACAGAGGGTCATTACTGAAAGGGGGGGCTGTTCAAGGAGTGCTGTATCAAAGCATATTAAATGCAAAGTTGACTGGAAGGAGGAAAATTTGCACAAGCAACAGGGATGACCGCAAGCTTGAGAATACTGTCAAGCAAAGCCGATTCAAACACTTGGGAGAGCTTCACACGGAGTGAACTGAAGCTGGAGTCAGTGCATCAAGAGTCACCACGCTCAGACATCTTCATGTAAAGAGCTACCAAGCCACTTCTGAAACAGAAACATCGTCAGAAGCATCTTACCTCGGCTAAGGACTGTTGCTCAGTGGTCCAAATCCTCTTTTCAGATGAAAGTACATTTTTTCATTTAATTTGTAAATCAAGGTCCCAGAGTCTGGAGGAAGAGTGGAGAGGCACAGAATCCATGTTGCTTGAAGTCCAGTGTGAAGTTTCCACAGTCAGTGATGATTTGGGCTGCCATGGCATCTGCTGGTGTTGGTCCACTGTGTTTTCTGAAGTCCACAGTCAACGCAGCCATCTACCAGGACATTTTAGAGCACTTCATGCTTCCTTCTGCTGACAAGCTTTATGGAGATGCTGATTTCATTTTCCAGCAGGACTTGGCACCTGTTCACACTGCCAAAGGTACCAAAAGCTGGTTAATTGACCATGGTGTTACTGTGCTTGATTGGCCAGCAAACTCGCCTGACCTGAAGCCCATAGAGAATCTATGATGAGAGACACCAGACCCAACAATGCAGATGAGCTTAAGGCCACTGTCAAAGAAACCTGGGCTTCCATACCACCTCAGCAGTGCCACAAACTGATCACCTCCATTGCAGGTGTTTAGATTTGATTAGCTGATTAGCATGTCACCATATTCTAATTTGTTCAGATAGTTAATTGGTGGGTTTTTGTTAAATGTGAGCCAAAATCATCACAATTAAAAGAACCAAAGACTTAAAATACTTCAGTCTGTGTGCATTGAATTTATTTAATACACTAGTTTCACAATTTGAGTTGAATTACTGAAATAAATGAACTTTTCCACGACATTCTAATTTATTGAGATGCACCTGTATATTATAATTTAAAAGCTGCTTATGATGGGCTTTATTTCATCATGTGACTTTCTCATCACCTCATGCATTTGATGGTTATCAGAGTATTTCAAATGTGCAAAATAGATTTCAGTACTTCAATAGGTTGGTTTATTAGCATTATATTGGTTAATGAAATTACGGTATTTAACTGTAAATACCAGTTAAAACCTAAAATGTTGTTACCGTATTTCTCACGGTAGAATTCTGGCAACCACAGCTGCCGGTTTTTTAACCTTAATTTTTTTTTTTACAGTGTACCATCACATTTCAAGCTGTATACATTTACATTTATGCATTTAGCAGACACTTTTATCCAAAGCGATTTTTTATCAGTATGTGTGTTCCCTTGGAATTGAACCCACAACCCTTGCGCTGCTAATGCAATGCTCTACCACTGAGCCACAGGAACATATGGCATTCTAACAGCAGCAAAGTGTGAATTAACGACTCACTCCTCAACTACAAAGAGCTATTTCAGAGCATGAGAGTGTCACTGTGAGCGTTACATGATAGTGACATGCCTCATGTGATTTAATGACTCGTACAAAATCATCTCACCGCTTGAAATTTCTGCAGTCTAACCACAGCGCAAGCCCTAATGTCTTACCGTGTTGTTTTTTCCTCCCTGGTCTTGTTGCTCTCTGCTGAAGGGGAAGGCTGTACCCCACATGGTTTGTGTGTGTGACTTATGACTTACCGCAGTCACCTCTAACGCTCCTGCCACCGTCCTTTCACATGCAAGAGTCATTTACATGCACTGCAACTTTGACTGATTACTAGAGAGTCACTTTGCATTAAGGTTATTCATGTTTTCACATTCATAAATGGTCTCTCAATCACCATCATGGGACCTGGAGCTGTGAAAAATTAAAGCATTAGTATGTGAACCATTCAATAGTGATCAATTCCTCTACAGTCTGATTTCTGTCCCATGAGTCCACAGTGGGTTTTCAGAAGGGTAGCAGATGTAGACTACAGCAGGACTGTAGAAGGATAAACTGAAGCTAAATTGTGTCACAAAGAGTACTTATATGTGACCCTGGAGCACAAACCCAGTCTTAAACAGCACAGGTATATTTGTAGCAATAGTCAACAATACATTTTATGGCTCAAAATTATAATTTTTTATTTTATGCCAAAAATCGTTAGATATTAAGATCATGTTCCATGAAGATATTTAGTAAATGTCCTACCATAAGTATTTCAAAACTTAATTTTTGATTAGTAATATGCATTGCTAAGACTTCATTTGAACAACTTTAAAGATGATTTTCTCAATATTTAGATTTTTTTGCACCCTCAGATTCCAGATTTTCAAATATTGTCCAATCATAACAAACCATACATCAATGGATGCATATTTATTCAGCTTTCAGATGATCTATAAATCTCAATTTAAAATAATTGACGCTTATGACTGGTTCTGTGCTCCATGGTCACATATGCAGAGTACTGTATGAAAGAGTAATTCTTACTTAGGGTTTCACTCATACGTTGAGGCTGTAATTAGGGCTGTGACAATAAATCGATGCATTGCAAATCGATAAAATTCTGAATCGATGCAGAGATTTTCCGAATGCATCACGATTCTCTCTGGAATCGATTCTGAGCTTTGTTTTTAACAGCAGATGGCACTGCGTGCTTTAGAAACCACTGTATTCTGCTTGCTTTCAATTCCTTACATGCACAACACTTGAACCTAAAATAATCATGCATAAAGTTTGAAAAGGTTGAAGCAAATTACAAGTGTTTACAGTGGGCTGTGTTTAAATTAATCTCACGTCATTAAAGTTGAGGTGCAAATACATTTAACCACTTTCATTACTCAGTCGAACGCTCAAGCACTCTTCGTGAGAATTTGAGCATATTCAGAATCGATTCCAGAGAGAATCGCGATGCATTCAGAAAATCTCAGAATCGATCCACAAATGGCGATCCAGCCCTAGCTGGAATACACTACACAAGTGTGACAACCTGACAGTGTTATTCTCTTGAGAAATTATGAAATGAAAAGAAAATCCTGAATGGTTTGAAAATGAGGTAATATAGGAGCGTGAGAAACACCCTTTTATGTCATTCCTTTTCTACAATTCTGTACTTATCTTTCAGCTGATGTTCAGGAACTCCTCCCCTCCAATGCCCTGAGCCTAGACATCTGCTTCTGTCTATAAAACAAAAGAGAGAGAGAAGTCAGAGCACAATTTATACATATAGTGAAATTCTGGTCTGGTGTTCCCTTTTTAGTGAGATCAGTTAGGCTAATGAAGTCCAAATAACACAAGCCTTTTGTGATGGCCAGCCTGCCACAGGAACGGTCTCAACTGCCAAGGTCTTGTCAATATGAGGACGCACTTGTCTGTGACCCAAGTGGAAGTTCGGATCTCTTACTTCCACCCATCCAATTGTGCACTTCTTTGGGATTTCCCTCTGCACCGATCTCAGGACAGCCCTCAAATGCTGAAGATGCTGCTGAAAGCCATTAATAATGCTTTTTGGGGACACGTTGCACAGAGCCAACCAGGATTAATAATAAGTGATGTCTAAGTTCTAATGGTATGATGAGGTCCATGACAATTTTTCTGAAGAGGATCTTGATGAAAGTAAAAGATTGCAACAGCACTTTTGGAGTGTCTGGCAGATTCAGCAGTTGACATTCATGGATGCCGCAAATGCCTGGCCAATATAAACGCCCTTCAACCAGATTAAGATGTGTTTGAAATAGCATTTCTCAGTGGCTCTTTGGTATCAACAATTGGGTTGTATCGTTCCTTAGCATGAGCATGCAGCATCACTCGAAACATCATTAATTATTGACGAACAAGGTAGATCATCAATAGCTTGCACTTGGCCAAAGTCGTGCTTCAAGGTCTCATCACGGGACAGCTCCAGAGGTAAGTCCCTGAGGGGGAAGGTTTGCAGTCCCTCATAACGACCCAGACTGCACCTGCACTCCTCTCTTGAACATCTCTCTTGCTGGAATAACTCACACATTTACCCTTAACCAGTATTGCAAAATCTGGTCATCTGGTACCCAAGATTATGGGATCTGAGCGGGGCAACTGCAAATATCCCTATGCATAGAAATCCATGGGCTCTGCCAGCAACCACCTCCGATGGGCATCGTGGAGCGGGGTAACCTGTGTTGCTCTGGAATAAACTCAAATTATTGATACATTGGTGCAAAGTATGAGACATATTTGATATCTTCAATGGGATGGAGTCATAATGTTAAAAGTTTGTAGACCATCATGCACTATGCTGTTTTCTGAAAAGTTCCTGCCTTGCTTTGCTCTGATTTTTGGCAACTAGTATCGACTCATAGACTGTAAAATGAAACCGAAATCTAGGAAAAGATGTGTAGTCCCTTTAGTCTCACAGTCTTTCTTTTACTAGAAATACACCCTGAGTATTTCACAGACTCTCCCAGTTCTCCCATGTATTTGCTATTTAAGTGTTTCAGATAAAACGTTGATGCCATTAACATTTCCTTAAAAGTGCTCATTGTATCAAGCTGGTATCTTCTTAACCTTATTTCCAATCAGACTGACAAACCCATTATATACCTGCATCCCTTTAATGCTGGTTTGTGTGCATTGACATGTGATGGGAATATTGAAATATTGTTGTGAATATATGCACATATTATATGTTGTTAGATGTGGCACCCACACAAAACGTACACATTATTCTTCCCTTTAAAAGAAACAAACAAGTCACAGTTATTTTGATCATGTTGAATGGAGTTGTTTTGTAGTTTGGTTTGTTTTATTGGTTATGTCTTTTTATTGATAGCAAGTTTTGTTGATTTTCAATAATGCATTTTGAAAAGTTATATTAATTTTGAGAGCTTTGAGTATTCATTTTAGATGTAATTATGGATGTGATTTTCAGTTCAATGTGAGTGTATGTTATTGTTTGGTGGTATTTAGGATGTGAGCACAGGAAATGCACAGTGTGTGCGTGTGTGTGCGTGTGCTCGTGTGTGAAAGAGAGAGCTCTAAACTGACTCTTTCCAGCAGCCTTTGTTAGGAAATCCTTGCTCAAGAAGACTATCCGTCCACACACACTCCTTGCTTTTACCTATTCATCCCTCTTTCTCTCAGGGAAAGTTCCCAGAATTCCCAGTGCTTCAAGCTCAGACTAATGAGATCCTCTTACGGGTCACTCCTGTGGCGGTGACTGAGTTCTCAGCTTAGCGTATGGCACACACACACACACACACACACACACACACACACACACACACACACACACACACACACACACACACACACACACACACACACACACACACACACACACACACACACACACACACACACACACACACACACACACACACACACACACACACGGTCTCTTTGTCCTTCCCTCTCTTCAGACCACATCATTTTTGCCTGTCACTGAACAAACACTTGAACACGCCTTTATGTCAATGTGTGTGTCCATAATAAGCAGCTGGTGCTTGTTTTGTTGGCTGCCACGAAGACTTGTGTGATAAAGCAGAGGCAGTCTCAGCTACCCATAATATCTCTGCAGCCGCTGCTTTGTGAGGGCACATAATTGCTATCTCTAGAGTTCATCTAGACTAATGCTTTTCCATTCCTCGGCCCATTGTTGCCTCCAGCGCTGGCGTCTCCTTGGCACGAGCTCTCTGCTCCTCCTTCAGTGCTCTTTTTCACTTGATAGAGGATATAGACGTACTTATTAGGGGACTACGTCTGTGCTCTCAGAGGACCCTCGTGAGTGCACAGGTTTTTATTACCTGTTAAGGCACCCTATAGAGAGGCTTGTGCACTTTTCAGCTTTCTAATGCAATCTAAATCTGTAATAAATATGAACCGTACACATTTTAGGGAACATAGAGTTACACATTATACTCCCAGAGTTGCACAATCTTTTCTTTTAATTTGCATTTTTCTTCATTATGTCTATCACCATCATGCACTTACGAACCACAAACACATACAGTACTGAGTAGTGTTGGGGGTAATGCATTACAAGTAACGCTAGTTATGTAATCAGATTACTTTTTTCAAGTGACTAGAAAAATAACGCATTACTTTTAAGTTTACATTACTATTTTTTTGTTATTAAAAACTAAGCAAGCCCAGCCCAGGTGACAAAAAAGTAATGCAAAAGTAACACATTACATTCCATTAAAAGTTACTTAGTAACACAATTGGTTACTTTTCATGGCGTAACGCAATATTGTAATGAACCCAACAAACATGTTTTGATTGTAAAGTGTGTTTGTGCATCTTTTCTATCAGCGACACTGGCTTGGATATTTTGTTATGTGATGCAATCATACAAATATCACTTCTCACAAGAAGCTCACCAGAGACTCCCAGTTTATACTAGCATCACTATACTCAGATTCTCAACATTGATAATAATCAGAAATGTGTTTTGAGCAGCATATTATTATGATTTCTGAAGATCATGTGACACTAAAGACTGGAGTTATGATGCTGAAAATACAGCTTTGATTATTTTAAGTTGAAACCATTTTTTTGTGTTTTAAACAAATAAATGTAGCTTTAGTGAGCCAAATCAACCAATCAATAAAATAAACCTCACTCAGAAGCATAAAAAATCACGCAAAACAATAACAGAACTTGCACAATCCTGAATGATATTAAATGCCAATGCTAAATTCTACATCGAACATGATAATTGAAATAACTTTAGCTGTTATTAAGACAGAAAAGTAAACCGGGAACTGTTGGAAACATCTCTAGAGTAATCAGTCGAGCTGAAGTTCACAGGAGCTGATGATGCACCTGTACGCTCTTCTGTGAGGAAGATGATTGCAGGAGAGAAGGTGTGGATTGTGGAGCGAGCTCGAGAGCGCTCTAATGCAATCCCTCTCAAGGACGCACGCCGGTTATTAAAGATATAACTGTGTGCTGACAAGTAGAGAGAGAGAAAGAAATACATTTATTCATTAATATATGAAAAACACACGAATATTCTCCGAAAATGTCAGGAGTAATACGTGTGAAAGCTTTTCCCTGGAGCACAAAACCAGTCTTAAGTGTAAATTTTTCAAAATTGAGATTTATGCATCATCTGAAAGCTGAATAAATAATATTTACATCTTTTTACATTTACATTTACATGTACAATATCTATGGTTTGTTATGATAGGACAATATTTGTAAATCTGAAATCTGAGGGTGAACAAAAATCTATTAAAACTTTAAAGTTGTTCAAATGAAGTTCTTAGCAATGCATATTACTAATCAAAAATTAAGTTTTAATATATTTATGGTACAAAATCTCTTCATGGAACATGATCTTAATATCTAATGATTTTTGGCATAAAATAAAAATTGATAATTTCGACCCATAAAATGTATTGTTGGCTATTGTTACAATTATACCCCAGCGACTTAAGTTTTGTGCTCCAGTGTCACAGATCTCATGCTCATCATTCTCTTGTTCTGAATATCTTATATTCATTTGTTCTGAATATCTGAATATCATATATACAATTTTGTTTGGCCATATGGATGGTCATGCATTTGATTCTCAGGGGAACACGTATAATTACAGCTGTGCACAAGCGTGATATTGCTGTTTCAGACTAAAAGTGGCCAGTTAGGCCATTTATTTCTTCTCTGTCTGAGAAAACGTTGAAGCTGTTTATCACACATCAATGCTCAGACTGAAAGCTGGTCTGGATCAGCATACGTGAGCGGGGTAGAGCCACAGAGATTCGCCTCCCACTCAAGCCTTCTGCAATCACTCCACTCCTTCATAGTTAAGGTTAGCTATATATATTTAATTCAGAGCTCTATGAAACCAGATCATCTCTCTGCCCCAGCTATATAAATGTACTGTCGAGATTAGATTTGATATTCATATAAAGCCAGTCTACCACCTGAAACTTCCAACCCATAAACTGATCATCTCCCAATAAATGCATGCAAATGCCCCTGGATTGTTTGACTGGGTTTGAGGTCTTGACTTTTAACAGAATGCAAAATTACAAATCTTTCAGACTATCTGAAACACCAAAGGCATGTTTGTAGTGAATGGATGATGATAATGCCTCTGATAATACTGCGCAGCATCATTTGTTGGATTTCCATGGAAACCAGGCACTAGCTTTTACTACAAGCCAAAGAAAAATATATATACATTTCAGGAAATGTACTGTATTAACAGAACAAGGACAAGCTGTGGCGACTAGCAGATGCTGAATATTATGCACGAAATGGTAAAAGCCAAGATGTGATATGTCTCTGGTAAATCATAAATGTGGTGTACGGATCCAGAGATTAGTGTTCCCGTGGCTCAGTGCGTTAGCAGCTCAAAAGGTCATGGGATCACACATACTGATTAAAAAAACACATAGCCTATTCAGGCTTTGGACAAAAGCGTCTGCTAAATGCGTAAATGTAGATCAGCTTAGCATTTAAGTATTTCCACACCTCCAAGTCTAAACTCTAATGTAACCGTACAGTCAGATCGCATACATGTTCACATACAAATGAGAAACGTATGAGGCAGCAGTGATCCTGGACTCTGTAGTTCACTGGATATGGCAGTGGCTGTTTGCACTAAGCAATTAAATTCCATTACACTAAATGAAAATTGCAGTATTTTTTAACGATATGCTATTTACATTAAGTGCGAATAGCTATAGATTCTATTTACATTCTACGTACTAAAGTCAGCACTTTTGACACTACAAAGAGTGCATGTCAGCCTGTTATACATTATAAATCAATGGAAGTTATTTCAAACACTCGATGCTGGTTTAAAATGGGCAAAAAAACATAAATAATCACATGCATTTTCAAATGTTGCTTGATGATAATTGTACTGCTATTTATATTTTAAGATGCATTCTTGTATGCATTATTGCTTGTTTGTGTTTCTGGTGTAGAACCAAAATTTATTTATCTTAATTTAATGCTGTATATTGAGTAGCGGACCAGATATGTATCTGAGGAAAAAATGCATTGCTGGTCGGCGCCACCTAGCGTGCAGGCATGAATAGCATGATCAATCATTTCGGGTTCAGTGTGAAAGCACTGTTCGTTGGCGATACGCCTCGCTTTTGTGCATCACACTCAGTATGAAATGGCCTCTTATATAACTCAGCACGGGTAATATATACCTGCGGCACGGATATGTCTGTTATCGTTTTTCTAATGGCTTCACGTTATGTAGTACAAATAGTGTGCGTAATGTGTTCACACGGACAATTCTGAAAAGAAAAAGCACTTTAAATACCCAGATGATGCACTTAACCGAAAAAACTAAGTGTGCAATTTTGAACACTTCACTCACTCATCTGTCGCAGCTTTAATTACATCATGAAGGGGGATGGGCTATAAGACTCTGATTATGATTGACAAAACAACCTTATATTATTCATACACTACAGGATTGAGTACATAGTGTATAGTGCATCATGTGGGATGCTGTAAAGAACTCTGTTGCAGTGCCAGATCAGCACTCATTATAACACACACTAATGAAACAAAACTCCCGATGGCGGGCAACTGGGCATGCTTCTCTGAGTTCGATCTCTTAATGAGTTGTTTCAGAAATAGGTAGTGACGTCCACATTTTAGGAATGTCAGGTGTGGAAAAATGTGAAATAGAGAAAGTCTTAATTTCATACCGAAGAACGCTGCTGTCTCTGTGATCAAAAATAAAACGACTCTTATCCCAGCTGCTCTTAAAGCAGCTGACACTAGCGGACCACTCCAGCATGACCCTCTCATTTTGAGACATTTCCTCGCTCTCCTACAGCTCTCATGGTTAAAAGGCATCATTGCATTCACACAGACAGGAAAAGATGGATGGCTGCTCGTCCACTCAGCATCTCCATTCAGTGTGAGGGAGACACTTCATGAACGAGGAGACGGCAGTGTGAAGGGACTTCAGAGGCAGGAGAGCTTTAGCAAAGAGCTTAAGCTGTGCAGTCTATCTCCACTATATGGACCATTGCCACTGAATCAGACCCATTTCAACAGATGAATCAAATCAAGCACCCTTCCATGCAGTCTAGATTTACAAACATGGATCATTCTGAAGAGCTCAGTGAATTCAAGTGTGGTACTGTGATATGATGCCACCCAAGTCAGTTTGTGAAGTTTCATCCCTGCTAGATATTCCACAGTCAACTATAAGTGGTGTCATTGGAAGGTGGAGGTGTTTAAGAACAGCAGAATCTCAGCCAACAACCGCAAGGCTATGTCAAATCACAGAGCAGATCACTGAGGCGCATGGTGCATAAAAGTCGCCAACGATATATTCATTCCAGAGCTGAAGATCTCCATACATCCACTGATTTCAGCACACAAACTGTGCGGCGGGAGCTTCATGAAATGGGTTTCCAAGATCGAGCAGCTCCATGCAAGCCTCACATCACAAAAAAAAGCAGAGCATCAGATGGAGTGGAGTAAAGCACACAAACACTGGAAACCTGTTCTGTGGGGCGACCAGTCACCGTCTAATGGACGGATAAAGGTATGGGACTGTTGTTCAGGGGTTGAGCTTGGCTCCTTACTTCCAGTGCTTACAACTTTGAACAGTTTGAGGAAGGCCCTTTTCTATTCCAGATTGACTGTGCATTAGTGCACAAAGAAAGGTCCATAAAAACACGGTTGGATGAGTTTGGGTTAGAGTTAACGTAAAGGAACTTGACCAGCCCACACAGACCCCTGATATCAACCCCATCAAACACCTTTAGGATGAACCTGAATGGAGATTCTGAGCCAGGACCTCACAAATACTCTACTGGATGAATGGGCAAAAATATTGAAAGAAACACTCCAAATTTTTAAGGAAAGCCTTCCTGGAAGAGTGGAAGATTATTCCTAAAATAATATGCCAAGAGAAGGATTTCTGGAAGCCCTGGTATAACTCCATGTAATTACCCCACCAGGCAACCTGAAAACCCAAGATTACTTTAGTAATTACCAATGAAACCCAATAAATAGGCTACACAGATTAATTCTCTACAAGGGACAAAGAGATATGGGTGGACACCAGAGGTGGAAAGTAACGAATTACATTTACTCGCGTTACTGTAATTGAGTAGCTTTTTTGTGTACTTGTACTTTTTTAAGTAATATTTTTAATCTGTAATTTTACTTTTACTTAAGTATATTTTGTGGGAAGTATTGTACTTCGCTACATTTTAAAACACATTCATTACTGAGTAAAAAAAAATCGCTCCGTGGAAACAACTGCAGCAAATAATGGGCAGAAGAAGAAACTGGCGCTAAAATCAGAAGAGAGATGCAGACGGACAAGACAGGCGTTAATGGTGCAGACCCAGCTGAAAACCAGACCCTGTCGTACTCTTCTGAAGTTGAACTCGAAGGAAATGAAGTGAATCCCTGGCCATATTCATGCTCTATTATGCAGTGTTAGCTGTGTTTGCCTCGGGAGACCGAACTAGCAGCTTATAACATCTCGACATCGCCCTTCGCAAGCATGTAGAGGTAAAGTAAGGTAAATACTTACATCGTTGCATTGGTGGTTAAAATGAAGCTTTGACGGTTTAGCAAAAGGTTTTGCACAAATGAGCCAAAAAGACAGTGGTGCAGGGTGTGCGATATCATCTGCGATCATATAATAATTGTTGTTTTAACGATGTGCAATTTGACATTATCAGTATTTTACCAAAAACCAAACAAATCACTCTAAACAGTGTGCCGTGAAATCTAGTAACGTTAGATTAGACTAATCCGCGTGCATCTGGACTGCTTTCTTTCACTGCGTGATTCAGTCTGTTAAAATGCGTTTAGAATGATCACAAAATTGAAGATATAGAAGCAGAAAATGTATATATTTATATAATTTAATATAGTAAGTCAACATCACATGAAGAATGCCGTTTTTCTCAAAAAATCACCATGATTACATAGGCCTGTAATTTTGCTTTTTACAACAGTTCAAAAAACAAGAAGTTAATTAAGAGACTTACATTTTAAACACCATATTGCCTGTTTTTGCTCTATTTCGACAACAAAAATAATTCCATACACAGTTTTGCGTCTCTGACTCAATGACGGTGTTTCATTCCTTGAATTAACCGTTTAAATGATTCTGTTCAATCGCAATGACTCTCTTATGAGTGACTTGCTGACACCTACTGGTGGTTCTAATTTAACATTTAAAGTATCTTTTGATTTATTTATTTTTTAATTTCAAATGTCTATTTAACATTTGTGACCCTGGCATGGAGCACAAAACCAGTCTTAAGTCGCTGGGGTATAACAATATATTGTATGGGTTAAAATTATACATTTTTCTTTTATGCCAAAAATCATTAGCATATTAAGTAAAGATCATGTTCCATTAATGTATTTAGTAAATTTCTTACTGTAAATATATCAAAACTAAGAGCTTAATTTGAACAACTTTAAAGGAGATTTTCTTTGCACACTCAGATTCCAGATTTTCAAATATTGTCCGATCATAACAAACCATACATCAATGGAAATATGATTTATTCAGCTTTCAGATGATGTATAAATCGCAATTTAGGAAATTGGTTTTCTGGTTCAGGGTCACATTTTATGTCTTATTTATCAAAACATTATTTCTGCATTTGTAACTGCAGGCTAAATGCATTCATGTCAGTGTGTAAATACATCTACGCCACTTCAGATGAAGCTTCTGTGTTTCCTCTGCATTGCAAAGATGTATTTTGTTGATACTGATTTAATTTGCCTGGTAACAGCCCAAATGTCTTATTATTCTAATTAACAGATTCATTTAATTAAAAACACCTAGTTTGAGATTTATAGGCCTATCCCAGGTGTCAAACTCAGTTCCTGGAGGGCCACAGCCCTAAAGAGTTTAGTTCCAACCCTGCTCCAATACACAAACCATGTAGTTTTCAAATAAGCCTAAATGATTAGTTAAGCTGGATCAGATGTGTTTAATTAGGGTTATATCTACACTGTGTAGGGCTGTGGCCCTCCAGGAACTGAGTTTGACACCTGTGGTCTATCCCATTTTTTCCTCCCTCCCGTTGTTAAAATGTAACTAAGTAATTTTTACTCTGAGTAAATTTTAAATGAGCTACTTTTTACTTTTACTTGAGTATATTTTTAGACTGGTACTTTTACTTGTACTTAAGTAAAATTTCAGTAATGTAATGGTACTTTTACTTGAGTAGAATATTTTTGTACTCTTTCCACCTCTGGTGGACACAAATAAATTACTTTTAGTAAACCACAAAAATATCGAACAGACAGACCAACAAATATTCAGCACCTTAAGAAAATAGTACAGCGCTGACTATTATACTTCATTGACAATAAATACGTCATATCATAAAATGTCAAAAACACACACACACATTACTGACAAACTGTGAAACAACAAAACAAATCAATCAATCAACAATGGGACTGAGGGCGACCAGCAAGGGGGGAACTCAAATAAAGAATATAGCTGCCAGCAGCAAGTGAGGGGGCAAGAACAGCAGAGGTAGAATGAGGAGCAAACATGGCAGGGAGTATCAGACCAAATGCAACAGCGAGAAATTAAATGCATTTTAAGGTGATTTTACTCAAAGTAAAATCTGATAAAATTCTGATAAATCAGAAATTCATTTATTAGTAATATAATTTAATGGTTTATCCATTTTGACCAATAGGTGGAATTGTTACCAAGTTGATGTGGTTCGTCAGTGTGAAGTGGTGATGACATAAACTTTGGTGTCAGTATGTCAAAGCTTTGTAGAGATGCAGCCTCAGATGCAGTTTGGAATCATGCCATAAAATTTTGCCTATCGGCACAAAATACATATCTTGTTGCCAGCATGGTCCGAAGATGATCTGAGCCAAATTTGGTGAAAATGGAGCAACAGTCTAAAACAGAGGTCACTATGCCTTGTCCTGAGGTTGAAACCTGCAGAGTTTAGCTCAAACCCCAATTAAACACACCTGAAGCAGCTAATCAAGCTCTTACTAGGTACACGTCAAACTTCCAGACAGGTGTGTTGAGGCAAGGTGGAGCTAAACTCTGCAGGACACTGGCCCTCCAGGATCAAGTTTGATGACCGGATTGTGTCATAATTGGTATCCATGTTCTCAAACAATAGTCTCATGACAATAGGCAAAATTACTAAAAATGTATTGGCATTTAAAAAAAAATATGCATGTATGTATATATAATTTTTGACTACAAGCTGGCGCTGCCACAAAACTTTTTGAGTGCCTTCAGGGCATGGAGCCAAAGACACATACTAAGTTTCATAATGATATAACAATGCATTTGTAAAACAATGTTTTTGTTGACATTCCAAATGGCCAATATGGTAAAGACACCAGTCTTGTCATTTTTGGCCAACTCTTTAATAAATAAAAATAGCTATTTTTCATTTCTCCTGACCACTTTGGTCTAGACTTTCAGAGCAGCAGCAGCAGAATGATAGATTGATTGATTTCCTTTCTTTTCCTGTAAGCAGCATTCAAAACATACATACTATAACGAACATTTAAAGCACATCTCTCTCATGCAGTATTATTATTACACATGAAAATCCTAGTCTGGAGGAGCTCCAAAACATGCTTCAGTGAATGTAATTGGAAAACATTGGAGTAATTTCCCACTCTTGACAGCTGAGTGGCTTTCACTTAACTGCTCTTTTGCAGGTGCTATAGGGCGTTTAAAACATTCATGCTCTGGGTTTCCCCTTTTGTCATGGATCATGACTCCAGTTGATTTTTAATGAAACTTCCCAAAAAAGTATTCAGAAAAATCCTTCAGCTCCCACAAATTATTTTTTTTGGGGTTCCAATAAAATGCATTTTGTGTGATTTATTTTTGGTTATTATTTCGGTTTACCTCTTATTTTGGTCTAATAATTCATGTTTTGCAGCTGTATATAGCCCCATGCACACAATGCAACAAGTATACCAGGAAACAAACACATCTTACGATTACCACAAGTGCACTCCTAATGTGAAGGCAGGTAGTATAACAAATTATAATGACTTCTGAAACACCACATTGTTCAAACATGGCACTGCATGTATTGCCAGAAGGTAATACCATGATGCAATGTGACAAGCTCAGAATTCTTGATTATGATTTAGAAAAGTTTGGATTAAAAATATTGTTGCTAAGATGGCAGCATCCTGGCTTGAACTACGGGTGATGCATAGAGGCAAATAGAACCTATAATAATGCTGCAAATATTTGAGAGATTGCCCTAATGTGTTATTACTTTAACTTTGACTGCCCTAAACTCTACACAAGAAACATTTCCTTTACACACAGCATGAGTTGTAATGACACGTTGGTTTACCGTCTTTGATATAATCTTCTGTGATCATCAGCTGGTTTATTTTTTTTAAGTTCAGAGATATCCACTGTTTGCACTACACTAAAGCCAGGCTGCATATAATAAAATGATGGCATCATATATTGTTTTTATTGTGATGGCATCATGCATGGTAACAGACACGATATGTAAGATATTAAATCTTTTTTTTAGTTTTGTGTTGCTAAAACCTAAAAACACCAAAACGATGTATATAGAGAAGGGAAATAAAGATTGTGTACTGTTCGTCAGGATTGTCACCCAACATGAAAGGTGTCAGTGTTTCATAATCATATTTCATTATTTGTTTTTCATTATAATCTGATTCAAATACAGTGAACACTGCAGCTCTGACAACAGTTTAAATATGGCACAAAGTTAGACCTGTGCGGATGTAATATAAACACATTTCTGTATTAAACGGAAACCGTCACAGTGAACAGCTCCAGATCTTTAAATATAGAAAACAGTTAATCTACTTTTTTCAACCAAATAATGTGTCAACCACTCAGAAACATGATTACACCCAGTATTTTTAAGTGTTTTATTTATGCATGTGTTTGCAGACATCAGCTGACTAGGTGCTTGTATGTATTATTATACCAAACCAGTGAGTTAGATGTACATAACATGTGTTATGCTTAACCACTGCATTTAACATCTTTAGAAAACAATCCAGAGTTTCAAAATAACCAAATTAAAACTGTACACTGCTGTTTTTCTTCCTTTCATCCAGGCAGATATTCTCGGCTTTATCTGACTTTACTGTAGATAGAAAGACACGCTTGCACCAGTCCACTGTCTCAAACATTAAATGAATGCTAATATCATCCGACCTGAGCGCCGCCGTGGGAATGTGATTGAGTCAGTGTTCTGGGTGCAATTCAGCTAAAGACCTGAAACATATAAATGAGAATGGCCATCTGGACACAGTCTGAGCCGAAACATCACAGACAATATCCCTCCACAGAGTCTGGAGATATGTGGATGAGAGAGAGGTGAGAGATGAAGAGAGAGAGAGCGGTGGGCTGTTAGTAATCACTAAGAGGTTTGGGTTGAGAGCAAGTCCTGTATCACAGACAATATCCCTCCACAGAGTCTGGAGATATGTGGATGAGAGATGAAGAGAGAGAGCGGTGGGCTGGTTTGGGTTGAGAGCAAGTCCTGCTCCAGATGTGCTGTGGCTCCAGCTGTGTTGTGATTGTGGGGTCCATGATAGCTCAAGTGGTAGGGGCTGTGTTTTATAGCAGACACACTTCATGGACCATCAACTGGCATCTCATACCCTTACTCTTCTCAGCTGCTCGAATATTAACACGCCAATCATGTGGAGTCAAGATATTGACGCTATTTTAAGATGATGTTCCCTCTTCTGAAGAACACAAAAAGAGATGCTTTGCTGAATGCATTTCATGCAATGAAAGCTGACAGTGCATTTGCTGCAATATTATCAATTAAGCTATCGGTAAGCCCTGCCCCCCTTAGTTACGTTTGCTCCCTTGGACAAACAAACAGAGTTGCTCACGCTCTTACAATGAGAGCGGTCAGTGTGAAAACCTTGTCTCATGATGATTTTGGACACCAAATGGGAATAAAATATTCCATGGAGGGGTTTATAAGATATTAAAAGATAAATACGGTGGGTACCTTGAGTGTTTACAGATCACAATGCAAGCGGGAGAAGTCTCATATTAAGATCGCGGATGACAACATGCAGATCAACACTGTTCATGTATCACAGGGGACGATCAAATTAATGTGCATTTAACCAGTTTAATACTGAAATGTAGCCCTTCGTTTATGTGTTTTTGACCTACAACTGTAGAAGACGCGATCAGTCTGCTGCACGTTAGCATGGACTCACTAACTTTAACGTTAGTTAGTTTTATCCAGAGATACCTTGCTTAAGCACAAGACAACATTAACATGCTTCAGCAGATGAAAAGTGTGACTTAATGAGTGTGTCAACCAGAAAATGAACGTTGTATTGGGGTTGAATACTTATGGACATTTTTCTCTGTTTTGTTTGGATTTAAGAAATGTAATACAATAAACGATATTGCCCTCAGGACACCTGGAATCAGTGTTACAAATACCCCAGGCACATCGTTTTATCATTTTTGAAGCATAAACCCCATAAAACCGATGCGAGCTTCAGATCCTCCAATGTTTCTCTATGACGCTGAAATCTAAAGATGTCCGAGCTCCCCGTGCAACTGATACTCGACTGCCATTGGCTAGTCTGCATTCGAGGGGAGCGGCTTACCGATACCTCAATTGCCACTATCGGATGAGAACAAAACATGAGTTGAGCTGTATAACGGCATTCTTGTCTTTGGTAGAGCTGAATTCGTTTTTTAACTGATGAACTCAATAAGCAGCAGTCATTGTGCAACAGTTCTCCAAGCATCCCTCCACCTCCCCATCTCCTCGTCTATTCCTGTTATTCTCTCTCTGTGATCTCTGAGCGCAAGCCGAGCCCCTGTCAAGGACACCAAGCCAAGCTCGTTTACCTTATACCATCAGGACTGGATGGGCAGGGGAACTCGTCAAACTATACTTAATGTGTATTGTGTAGAAGCAGATGTATAAGATCAGTGTGGCACTTGAGGTGGTGCCATTGACTGCATATTTACAGTAAAGTGTGATCATTTGTCCTCTTAGGCACAAACCAGTGCTCTTTCAGCACAAGTCAACACCATGTTTCTCTGTCCACTCGTCATGTATGTTTTCTGAAGCTGACATTGCTCTGGGGACCTCTCTATGAAGTCTCTGTCGCAAGCTTTACTCATGTCCCAGATCCGACGTCCCTCTGGTCATATTCTCCCTTTAGATCAGTGTTCGTTTTACTGGAGCTGACAGGATTGTTATAACAATGATTAGCAGCCATAACACTTTCATCATCCAATCATTTCATGATGCACTCTCCCAAACCCATTTGACTTTCTTCCATCATTCGAGAATATTGGATGAATCTTCATTCGTTGTATTCCAGGGAAAGAAGCGACCTCATTCAGGTTTGGAAAGCAGCAGAAATACACTGGTGCACTCTTGCTGAAAAGCAGGTCCTCTCCACTATAAAACGGGAACCAAGGACCTTGTGCATGTTATGGGGGTTGTGATGACAGGTACACTACAGAAACCTCACATGTGCTCTTTTGAAGACACGTTTCAGACAGATCATGTATAGCAAGAGCAACACTGCACATCAGATGTTTTTAGCGTGGTCTGTTTCTTGTAGACACCAATGGGATTAAATGGACATTCCCAATCTTGGATGTTTCTTTTGAGAATAAGTCACATTTTTCTCTTAACCTCTCATTTATTTCTTCTACTATTTCAGAAAAATCTCAAAAGCATCACACACTGTGCAGAAAGGAAAATATTGGTAACACTATTGTTAATAGGCCAATTCTTACAATAACCCAGTTGCTTATTAGCACACCTATTACTAGCATATTGGCACTTGTAAAGCACATATTGCCTTGTGCCTTATTCCGAAGTTCTATATTATATTACCTTATTGAGTCAAAATCAGAATTGGTCCCCAAACTAAAGTGTGACCTAAATATCTCAATATGAACTTGCACATGTCATAATTCCATATAATATTCACAATTGTAGATTGATGAAGTTTTAAGAATCAACTTTGTGTCGTTCAACTAAAAAAGCTCCAAGGTTATTGTTCCTGTAAAAAGACCTCTTTGAAGCGGACATCAGATTGTCAGACTGTGTCTCTCCGTGTCTTGTGTTTCCCCTCCTCTCGTGCCCATATTTGCTTAGTTCCTGTTCCTGTCCTCGTTTCCTCATTATTAGTTCATTTGTCCCCAGCCCTGTGTATTAATTATCTAGTTAAGTCTCCCCTTCAAAAGCCCTGTGTTTCCCTGACTCTGTGTCCAGTCTTAAAGTCATTACCTGTGTGAAGTTTGTCTCCAGCGATCTTTGTTATCTTAAATAAAGTGTTTAAGAGAAGTTCCTCGCCTCCTCGTTCCTGGCTCCCCTGTGCACCGTGACAGAAGACTGGACCCAACAAACAAATCCGCTTTTGCGGAGATGGAGCACCTCCGCCGCCCGCGGCTCGTCCTTGTTCGCCGTTTGCGGGGAACCTCCGCTGCCGTCTGCGGCTCGTCCAGCCCGCTGTTTGCGGGAAATCCGCCGCCATTCGCGGCCACCTCAAGCCCTGGACCGTTCGCGGCACACGTGAGCCCGCCAGCCACCGCAAGCCCGCCTACAGAGGCTCATGTACCTCTGGGCTTGTTTGTGGCATATGAGGGGATGAGGTGGAGCCCAGCCCAAGTGCCTGCTCCAAGACAGCGCCCTCCTGTGCCTGCTCCAAGACAGCGCCCTCCTGTGCCGGCTCCAAGACAGCGCCCTCCTGTGCCTGCTCCAAGACAGTTCCCTCCTGTGCCAGCTCCAAGACAGCGCCCTCCTGTGGCCGCTCCAAGACAGCACCCCCGAGAGTTTGCGCTGCCAGAGCGCCCCCGAGAGTTTGCGCTGCCAGAGCACCCCCGAGAGTTTGCGCTTCCCGAGCACCCCCGAGCGCCCTCCAGTGCCAGCTCCTCGCCAGCGTCCTCCAGTGCCTGCTCCGTCCAGCTCTCCAGAGCCCCTGCTGGTCCCGTCCAGCTCTCCAGAGCCCCTGCTGGTCCCGTCCAGCTCTCCAGAGCCCCTGCTGGTCCCGTCCAGCTCTCCAGAGCCCATGCTGGCTCCGTCCAGCTCTCCAGAGCCCCTGCTGGGTCCGTCCGGCTCTCCAGTGCCCCTGCTGGTTCCGTCCGGCTCCCCAGAGCCCCTAGCGACCACGCCTCCAGAGAGCCCCCCAGAGATGAAGAGTTTCACCAAGACATTTTTTTGGGGGGGGCTACCCGCCATGGAGGCCTCCCAAGCAACCCGATCCGCCATGGCCGCCCGAGCTCCCAGCTCCGCCATGGCCTCCTGAGTCCCCGGATCCACCATGGCCACCCGAGCTCCCTGCTCCGCCATGGCCGCCCTAGCTCCATGATCCGCCATGGCCTCCTGAGTCCCCGGATCCACCATGGCCACCCAAGCTCCCCGATCCGCCATGGCCTCCCGAGTCCCCTGACCCGCCATGGCTCCCAGAACGGGCGCCGCCCTGGAGGCCTCCTGTCCTATCCTGTCTCCGTGTCCCTTGAGGCCTCCAGAGCGCCCACCCCCCTTCCCCGTTGGATGGTGTACGGTGCGGGACGCACCGTTCGGGAGGGGGGAGTAATGTAGGGTCTCTAATGTTCACTTCTACACACAACTACAAGGCATTGTCGCTAGTGTAGTCCATTACTGAGACATTTCTCCAAACCTTCCTCGCTCCTGGGATGTCTTGACTGTCTGATCGACAGCATTCGTGGGAGGCTGTTGATGTAATGACAACTTAATGACGTACTCAGACATTTGCTCTGTTCTGAAAAGCTCAGATGTCATACACTACAATAGGAAAATGTCTGATAAACACCTTTCTATATGCTTATATATATAGACCTGATGTGTGACCTGATATTTTGATGATTATCACTCTTTCTGTAGCTGTATAAGCATTTTAATCATTAAGGTGCATTCATCTCTGACATACGACATTATACAGAAAAGGTTAATCAGATGTTGTGTCCCTGACCAACTAATTACACATTATCCAAGATAAACTGAACACAAACGGCTTTCCCAGATACGCACGCACTTATAGTGTCAAATATCTTTTAACGCTGAATGATGTGATTGAAGTCAAGTCAAGTCAAGTCATCTTTATTCATATAGCGCTTTTAACAATACAAATTGTAACAAAGCACTGCACAATATCAAAATAGGCAAATTGTGTCAATAATGTAAAATGACAGGATTTAACACTCAATTATCAGCTGATTGCATTTCATTATTGAATTTAGTAATGGCATTGTCCAGCTTAGTTCAGTTTAAATAATATCTGTGCAATCAAGTCGATGATTGTGCTGGAAATGAAGTGTCCCCAACTAAGCAAGCCAGAGGCGACAGCGGCAAGGAACGAAAACTCCATCGGTGACAGAATGGAGAAAAAACCTTGGGAGAAACCAGGCTCAGTCGGGGGGCCAGTTCCCCTCCGGCCAGACAAATCTGTAGTTCAGAATCAGAAGCACTCAATATAATGTGTGTGCGTGTGTGTGTGTGTGCGTGTGTGAGTTTGTTATAGTGTGTGAGTTTGTTATTGTGTGTGTGTCCTTGTGTGTGCGTGTGCGCGTGCGTGCGTGTGTGAGTGAGTTTGTTATAGTGTGTGAGTTTGTTATAGTGTGTGTGTGTGTGTGTGTTGTTATAGTGTGTGAGTTTGTTATAGTGTGTGCGTGTGTGTGTGTGTTTTCTTCTCTTTTATGCCATATTGTATTTTGAAGTGTCACACTTGGAGTACCAAATAAAAATGTTATTAAAAATACCTCATTAAACATTGCGTCAGTAATACAGTATTTTTGAATTGCTAAAACACTAAAATCCATTTGCAAAACCAAAGTTGCAAGTGTACAAACCAATGTATTGATTGAATCACACAGTTTGCAGAACTTTAAACACTTCTCATGTGGTTAGACACAACTAGCAAATCGGAATCACTCTTTGTGCAAAACTGTAAACACATTGTCATTCACAAAGCACATGTAGCATTGTGGTGCACTTCAACTGAGAATGGCACAAAAGTGAAACACAAGCAACACACTGTTGTCATCGGTAACACAGAAGCACTCAAAATTGAACACATCTGTTTCAAATCAGTAATGTGTTGCACCTAATCAGTAATCAGGATATAAAGCCATGTCAAATCCAAATGGCATGTGTGATTTTCACAATGGACGGCAGGAGAGAAGGAGGAAGAGACAGAGGAGGAAGAAGAGACAGAGGAGGAAGAAGAGACAGAGGAGGAAGAAGAGACGGAGGAGGAGACAGAGGAGGAGGAGACAGAGGAAGAGGAGGAGACAGAGGAAGAGGAAGAACAAGAGCCATCATTTCCAATGAAATTAGAGCAACAATCATACACCATGTTCTGGTTCATGGAATGAGTATGAGGGAAGCAGGACTACGTGTTCAACCAAATATATGCAGGTTCTCTGTGGCCTCCATTGTCAGGACATTCAGAGAAGAGAACAGGTAAGTGTACTATCATTTGTGGTCCCTCAAACCTACAGTACAGTATGTACAGTCGTGGAACGTCTCAGTAAATTACTGTAACATATCTCAAAAAATTGGCCCTTTTCTTGCAGTGATATACTTGTATAATAGTATTTTATTTATTGTACATATTTGGTGACATTTCAATGCATTATGCCTGTCTGTACAATTCTAACAAGAGGTTTTATTTGCTAGAATTGAAAGACTGCCACATGCCGGTGGAAGGAGAGGTATGTTCTCACAACAGCAGGAGACCATTATTGTCAATATGGTCCTTCGAAATAATCTGAAATACAACAGCGAGTTGAGGAAGACAACGTGAATTTTGAAGGAATCAACCGTGTCCTGAAACGCAACCTGATACAGTTTTTTTGGATTGCTTAAGCACGATTTTCAAAACAGGGCCCGTGTTTTCAAAACACTACACACAATTAGCACAACCACACACCCAATTAACAAAACACTACAGATCCTTTGCATAATTAAACACTCTTGTAAAAACTATACACTTCTGTTTAAAAACCACACTTTGTTACCATATGAAACACACGGTTCACATTTACTATACTCTGTTTGCACGAGTTACACTCTGCTGTGATAAACCTAAAACACTTTTAGCACTTCTACTTCCCTATGATTAGAGTAGGCTACCATCAACAAAGTACAAATATAATGTAAATCCACCAACCACTACACAAGACCAATGTTGCAGACTGAAGAAACTCATTTATTTCTCAACACGCCCAAAATGTTGACATGGAGATTCATAATACTGTAACAAAATGTCACTTTACGTATTGTACTGTAAGTTTACTGTAAAAAAAAAAACTAGACATTGTCTCTTCGCCTAGCTGGATCTGGCCAGAGAATTTCATCAAAATCGCAGGCAATGTTGTCATTAGCAAGACACCTTGGAAAGAAAGGGTTGAGGAATGGAGAGTATGGTGGAAGATATAGGACGGTGAAATGTGGATGTTGCTGAAACCAGTTCTGAACCAGAGCAGAGCGGTGGAAAGACACATTGTCCCAGACAACAATGTATTGCATATGATCGATTTGATTTGCTGCTGTTATGTTGTGCAATTGGTCCAAGAATGTAAGTATGAGTGCTGTGTTGTAAGGGCCCACCTGGAGGACCCCATTCTGTGTAATGGCTGCACAGAGTGTTATATTACCCCCACGTTGCCCTGGGACATTGACTATAGCCCTGTGGCCAATGATGTTTCTTCCCCTCCTTCGTGTTCTCGTCAGGTTGAACCCAGCCTCATCTACGTAAATGAACTCATGCTGGATCTCCTCTCCATCCATTCGTAAAACTCCCTGAAGAACAGTGTCAGGCAAAATTGTGTAGTTCAGTGTAGATCTAGTATACATATTACAGTACAGTAAAAGATTATGAGACAGTATGCAAGATCACACTGCTAAAGTGAATACATACCTCTGCATAATCATGCCGCAGTCTTTCACCCTTTCAGAATTGCGCTTGAAAGGCACTCGATAAATTTGCTTCATTTGAATGTTTTTTTTAGGATGCGTGCCAGTGTTGATGTTGAGACCTGATGGATATCGTTGAAACTGGCATGGTTATTGACAATGTTAGTTTGGAGCTGATTGAGTGTTATAGCATTGTTGGCCAAAACCATGTTTACTATCTCCCTCTCTTGCTGTTCTGTGAACATAGGAGGCCTTCCCCCTTGTCGTTCCTGACCCTCAATCCTATGTAGAAAAAAAAACCAGTATACAATAGTACAGTAATTTCACAGGAAAAGGTAACAGATGTGCTGATAGTGCATAGAATACAGTACTGTAAGCAGTTACTGAAACCGTGCAGATGTTTTTGATCTGATGATACTTTTACAATACCTATTTTCCAGTCGAAATGTTCTTATCACACTTGCCACTGTGCATCGGCTTAGATTTGGCTATACTCACAGTCCAGCCTCCCTCAGCGTCAGGCCGTGGTTGACAACGTGGTCAACCAGTGTTGCGCGGATCTCATTTGTCAGATTCGGTCCTCTTTGAGCACCTTCTTGTCTTCCTCTTCCTCTTCCTCTACCTCCAGCATGGCCTCCATCTCTTCCTCTGTTGATTCCTCCTCTGTTGATTCCTCTTCCTCCCCTTCCTCCTCCTCCTTGTCCTCCTCCTCGTTCTCCTCGTTCTCCTCCTCGTCTTACTCTTTCTCTGACTCTTTCCATTGTGCTTGAAGACCGATGAACTCACCTGCTGCTTTTTATAGTGCTTATACACCTGATTGGTGTGTCTACAATTAAGCAAACAAGTGTTTGCACACCTGATGTCTGTGTTGAACCAATTGGTTGGACGGTGCGGTAATTTGACAGTCAGTGCTTTGGTATTGCAAGGAAGTGACTTCATGATAGATTTTTGTGTGTAATGTATGTTAAGTGTGTTTAGTGTTTTGCAAATCACTGTGTGTAGAGTTTTGCAACAAGTGTGAGGTTGACAATGTGCTTATAGTTGTGCAAATATGGGCTGATGTTTTGCCTCTTGAGTGTAAGGTTTTGCTAATAGTGTGCTACTTTTAATTTTAGTGTGTAAGCAATCCAAAAAAACTGTAAGTCTCAAACAAGCCTACAGAGTACCATTTGAGAGAAATTCTGAAAGGGTAAAAGAGCTACGATATCAATATGTACAAGTAAGTAATCATGTCCAGAGAATATACAGCACTATTGAGTTACTGTACATCTTTACTGTGTTGAATGTAATGCAGCACATGTATACAGAGGCATGAAGCCTGGAATGCTATGTCATTTACGTTTTTTATAGAGAATGTTTCAACTGGATTCCATGGAGAGGCCTCATGAGTGCATCTTCTTGGATGAAGCTGGCTTCAATCTCACCAAGAGGAGAAGGAGAGGCCGCAACATTATTGGTCAGCGTGCCATTGTAGAGTTGCCAGGGCAGCGTGGTGGCAACGTGACCATATGTGCTGCCATCAGCAGCTACGGGGTTATTCACCGCCATGTGACTTTAGGGCCTTACAACACTGCCCATCTTATAATGTTTCTGTATGCTCTACAGGGAGCACTACTGAGACGTGAACAGAGAGGTGATGAGCAGGCAGAGCATCCCATGTATGTGGTAATCTGGGACAATGTGAACTTTCACCGTGGTCCTAGAATTCGTGAGTGGTTTGAAAATAACCCCTTCCTTAATCCCATTGAAGAATTTTTTTCTGCATGGAGGTGGAAGGTCTATGACAGAAATCCTTATGCACAGGAAAATCTCATTCAGTCAATGGATGCAGCATGTGACAACATTGGAGTGGAAGCGATTCAAGGTTGGATTCGGCATGCTAAAGGATTCTTTTCCCGTTGTTTAGCAAGGGACAGGATTGCCTGTGACGTTGATGAGGTCCTGTGGCCTGACCATGCCCAGAGGCATGATGCTGAGGCAGAATGATTCCAAGACATTGCTTGCTATCGATCTGCTGCATATTTTGTTTGTTACTACATTTATATGTGTGCAGGATTGTGCAAGTACTTCATAATACATATAATTTCTCCCCTGCTCTGCCCTGAGTGCAGTGTTTTGCGTTTATCTCTGTAGTGTGTAATGACTGCTGTGTAGTGTTTATGCATTAGCTGGATGTCTGTGTTATATGAAAACGGAGTTTGGTTTTGGGTAAAGATAACATAGTTCTGAAGCAATTGTTTGATATAGCAAGACAAGTCAAAGGTTTTGACAGTGTAGCTTAAGTTTGGTGATTTGTGTGTAAGGTTTTGAGAAAGCGAGAGAAACATTCAAAAAATGTGTTTTAGCAATTCAGAAATACTGTAATACAAACAGTGGCAAAATCTAATGACATGCTATTATTATTATTACAGACGATTAAAACAACAGATGTGGGCTCTCTCAAAGTCTCCTGGACACATTGGCACACAATCTTCAGTATAATGTGATCTATTTATAATCTTGTATCTATAGATCGTCTGTGAATTAAGATGGGTTGTGCTGCTACAACACTAAATGACTGAATCTGTTCTCTTTTGCACAGTTTACCATAAATGCATGACTAGCGCTGCCTCCAGCATTCATGTGTGTAATCTCTATATGTGTGCACTTCTAGAGCAAGCAGCAGGGGAGAGATTCTGGCAAGCCTTCGTCTAAATTGATTTTTGATATGGGCCACATTCAATCCGTACGTGTTCTTGACGAAGTCAACATTTCATATTTACTGCAGTCTTATATCTATAGCACGAGTGATATAAACATATTGTATAATGCTCTTTTATAGGTTTTGAGCTTTGACAGCGCCTGTCCTAGTTCACGAAGGACATCATTTTGATCACATGGAGAAAGTGCATCTGTCTTGCACTACAGCCCCAGAATCAGAGAAAACAGCTGCTTAATCCTCACACGCCTAATCTACAGAGAAGCGCACACACACACTGTACATACAGTCAGGTGAAGCTGAATAATGCATGTGATGATCAGGCAATACTTGACTGCATTAGAAGAGCCGGAGAAAGCACTCGCAGATGCAGCAGGTTTGTTGAACAATAATGAATCTAAACATGCACTTGTGATTACACGTGTCATTATGAGATTTGTAGATTTGGATGGTAATTATATTGCCCCTTCTCTTTTATAAACTGCTCTTGGGGCTTTTTGACAGCTGAGAGCATTTTGCATCGAATATAACTCAAAGCACACAGCAGGCTTGATTAAAGCATAGACGACAGATGAATATAAATAATGTACGCTTTCGGGAGGTGTAATATTTGCAACAATGAATATGAATTATGCATGAACCTTAGTTTTGAATAAGTCAGAGACACATTGATAGCTTTCAGTGACAACAGAGCATGATAATCATTGTTTTATGGTACAGTTTTTTTCCTACAAGCCACACAGAACGAATTCAGACAATAAGACATTTATAGAAATGCCTATGGATTCACATAAAAGCTCAACAAATGACGTGTGAGAGAGTGAGAGAGAGAGTGTGTGTGTGTGTGTGTGTGTGAGAGAGAGAGAGAGTGTGTGTGTGTGAGAGAGAGAGAGAGAGAGTGTGTGTGTGTGAGAGAGACAGAGAGAGTGTGTGTGTGTGTGTGAGAGAGAGAGAGTGTGTGTGTGTGTGAGAGAGAGAGTGTGTGTGTGTGTGTGTGAGAGAGAGAGAGAGACAGTGTGTGTGTGTGATTTCTTTTTTATGCCGTATTGTATTTTGAAGTGTCTTGGAGTACCATGTGAACCTAAGTTTTGATATATTTACGGTACAAAATATCTTCATGGAACATGATCTTAATATCTAATGATTTTTGTCATAAAATAAAAATGTATAATTTTGACTCATACAATGTATTGTTGGCTATTGCTACAAATATAAAATATACCTGTGCTGCTTATGACTGCTTTTGTGCTCCAGGGACAAGTATGTTTAGTTTTTTTGATGGAAATATTGACAATACGTTGTATTTTTATAATGTTTATAATAATAAGCAGAAATAAGCTTATATGATTATAGACACGCAGATTTACATCAGCCTTATATGTCCTACTGTAGATTTCCCAAAATCTTAAAACTTAGTTTATTGCCAGGTTTAACTGAACTGTGCTATTCGGTAGTTTATATATATTAGTGTTAATAAACGCGCTGAACAGATACTGGAGCGTGCTCTCGCTCTCGTGACGTGTTCTCCGTCGCCATGATCCCCGCCTCAGCAGCTGATGAGAGGAGGAGGAGGATGATGATGATGGAGCTGTCCGAGGGATCTGTCCAGGTGTGTGCGCGAGATTCACACTCACACACACACCTACTGAGATGCACCAAAGCCCGAGCAGCAGCGGAACATGGATATTTGAGTCCGCTGATAGAAGCGCGAGATGCAGGTGAGTCCTCTTTCTATGTTATATTACTTATAGATTGCATTGAGAGAGAGAAAGAACAAAGCTGCATCTCGACATACTCGACTTTCACAACCATTCTTGACAGAAAACGGGATTTTAAACACATTCATTGTAGTATAACACACTCTAGTTGTAGAACAATTACTTCAGTATTGGGTAAAGTGATTTGTTTATATTACTATAGTTGTCACAGCAATTACCACTACAAATTAATTCAAGTACTTTACCATAGTATGGTTCAAAATTACTATAGTGTTTTTTGATTGATGGAGTAAATGAGTCGATGAGAAAACGGCGGGTATCAGCACTTGTTTCTTTCAGTTTTAATTGTTTTAGTGTTAATGCTGAAGTAGGCGGAGCCTGGTTCTGAGACACGCGACGTAAAGCGCTGAAACACGTATATATCCATCAGTCACGTAATGTTTACAGCGCAGGTCATTAGCTCAAACTCGTTGAAGATGCTCGTTTGAAATCGTGTGCAGCTTCTCCTCCGCACAGTAGAACATAAACACTGGTGTGTGCTGGTTTCTGAAGAAAGCCCAGTTTAAGGGGCACGTTTCAGCTCTGATTGATTTATGAATCTGTGATGCAGCGGTTAGTGAAGGATGGAGATGTGAGCGCATGATCAGACAGGTGATCTATAAAGCGTTTGAATGAACTGAGCACCTGTCGGTAAGCCCCTCCCCTCAAAAACAGACGAGCCAATGGCCAGGCCAGGACTTAGGGGGCTGGCTTGAGGCTATGTTTGGACCCTATACCTAAATACCCTCAACTAGAACATACATGAAATAACACAAAATACACAACAATTTAAATACGCTTTGAGGTTCATATAGAACAATTAATATGCAACATGTCTAGCCTAGTAAAAGTTAAGATGCAATATTAAATAGTCTTTATTATACGTGAACCAGGAGCACAAAACCAGTCTTAAGTGTCCATTTTATTAAATTGAGGTTTATGCATCATCTGAAAGCTGAATAAATTATATTTACATTGATGTATGGTTTGTTATGATAGGACAATATTTGTAAATCTGGAATCTAAGGGTGCAAAAAAATCTAAATAGTGAGAAAACCATCTTTAAAGTTGTTCAAATTAATTCTTAGCAATGCATATTAATAATCAATAATTAAGTTTTGATATATTTACGGTACAAAATATCTTCATTTTCGCACTGACGGCTGTCATCGTAAGATGTTGTCCGAGTGATTAAGGGGCGGGGCTTACCGATAGATCACCTGATTTGTATTTAATTACAGTAATTATAGACATGTCTTGAGATAAAGAGGTAGGTGTACACCTAGCATCATCACGGGCTTTCATGAAAATGTGCTCGCCCTCAGGCCATCCAAAGATTGTTTCTTTATCAGATTTGGAGAAATGTCACATTACATCACTTTAACATCAAGCCATTGCTTCCAGAGTCCATAATCCTGTCGCCTCTCACATCAAAATACAGCAGTTTTGGCTTGTAAATGCTGCTATTATGCTGAGTAATATCTGTGATGCTATGAAACACTTCCAGATTTTTGACTGTATCACGTGTCCGAATCATCCCACGACGCTGCAGAAATAATAAAGCAAGTGACTAAATGTCCTGTTGCTTGTCGTGTGTTTTCAGGTGACAGTGTTGTACTGCTGATTATCACACTGTGTTTCATTCACACACAATCAGATATTGAATCCTCAGCTCCCTTCAATCATGCACATCTCGTTTCAGTTGTAGTCCAGAGACTCTGGTTTGTTTATCAGAGAATGTTTGTCTGCCCACATGCGGTCAGTCTGTGTGTAGATCCTGAGCCTGATTGCAGAGCATCTTTTCAATCAAGAAAACCATTGCGGTCATATTTTGACCTCTTACACACAGAAAGAGAAAGAAACACGGCCATCAAGGCTGAGGCGTTTGTTACACACAGCTTGCTGCAGTTTCTCAAAAGCATAGTTAATCAACTGTGGTTGCTAGTTCTGTCGTGTTACTATGAAACAGTTGTGATTAGTTGGTTACGTTTCTCAAAAGTCAAGTCACTGTTATTTATACTGTGTCAAAGCAGCTTAAATAGTGTGTCATTCTCCTCTGGCCCAGTGAACTAGCCGTTTAATTCCATGCGGCAGCTAAGCCAGATTGTGCGGAGGACTCGTCTGGTTCCCGTAGTCTTGTCCCGATGGCCGTCTAGGTCTCCGATGACGTTCAGAGCTGTAGAGCTCATCTCTAGTTGCTGATCCACTGCACAAAATGGCTTATCTTACGTAGTATTTTTGTCTACAGAATATCTAAACAATCTTAAATCAAGATTTGCTAGATAAGCAAAATGCCTTAATATTTTTAGTTTCCAGTGGGGTAAAACCTAAATGATGTGCATTTGTTTGTTTTTTTATTGCATTTTAACAATACACATGTACATATACATTTCCATGTAACAGAGAAAACACACACAAATATAAATAAATAAATAAATTACAAAGCTTCTCAATATTTTACATTAATATACAAAATCAGTCTTCTATCAACACATTTCCAACTCCACCACATTTTAAAAACAATTTGAAAGGTCCCCAAACTCCATCAAAAATGATGTATTTATCTCTTAATATATAAGTTATCTTTTCCATTAACATATTTGTTACCATTTCTTTCAGCCATCGTCCTATGTTTGGTGCATATATACTTTTCCAGTTTAAAGAAATAAGCCGTTTCGCTTGACGAATACATACAGTATATTTATAAATATATACTCCGTCTTTTTTAACTTGATCTCCTTAGGATATAAATGAAATAAAAAGATTAAAGGTGACAGTGGTATGTTAACATCGAGGATCTTTTCTATCATCCCTAACAACTTCACACTCCCATATACAGTGATATAGCGTTCCTTTAAAGCAGCTGCAACCTAAGCAAGTATCTGGGATATTTTCATTATATTTATGCAACACAACAGGAGTTATATTTCCGTTTACTGCCATCTGGCAGGCGCTACAGGAGCTTGATGGCAAAGACAGAGAGACTGAGGAAGAGCTTCTTCCCTCAGGCCATCAGGCTCCTGTTGAAAACTCTGTTCTTCTAAAGTGTAGAAACTCAGAAGAGAAGACCAGGAGACTTCGGATTCGATCGTAGGATTCTTTATTGAAAAAACCCCAGTGTGATGGTAGGCTGCAGTCATCGAAATCTCATCTTAAGTCATTTTTACAGGGTATCTTATAGACAGAATTGGAGGAGGGACTTTTTGGAGTTAAAACATCAAAGAAAGCATACATCTGAGGGCAATAAACCTAACGAATCCACATCTGGCCAGGACAAAGTCATTTGCAGATCAAAGGTTGAATCTCTCAGTAGTCTGACCCATTGATCTTAACATTATCATAGAGACAAAAGCACAGCTGTCGAGCTCAAATGGTCAGGAAGCGTTCTCAAACACCTGAATTTCGTGATACACTTTCTTAGTAAGAAAAGTATCTAAATTAAACATTTAAAATAAAATTTGTAATACTTCAATTCCCCTTTGAGAGTTCTAATAACTCTCACAAAATACAAATTTAGACACTTAAAAGTTAATTCTTGTAACTTGTAATTGTTACAGGCACATAGTACATGTTCTGTGTTGCTTATATGTAATTGCATGCTGACACAGAAACAAAACATGCAATTAGGGTCCGTGAAGATTTTACGGTAATAGTCTCTGCGTTGTGTATTTTTCTTTTTCTTCTTCTTTCTTTTCTCTCTTTCTTGTGTGATAGTTGGCTCGGTAATGGGTCTAGTTGTTTTCTAGAGGTTGTGGCTTCATCCGCAGGTGAGAAGGGTGGTGCATATGGATCTCAGGACAGCCATCAAATGGTATCTGCACAGAGGAAGAAAGAAACACAAACAAGAGAGAACAACGGCACAGAGCAGTATTTGTAGAGTCTGCAAACATTAGGGTTGTATCCTCTGTTCAAAATATAGTCTGCTATGGTTGTTCCTTCTTTCCCTATTTCTTAATTCCTGCGACACCTAAAGAACAGTGAGGAAAGGATGGACTAATGGAGGGGAAAGGCCTATGAGGAAATCTTCACCTCAGGGTTGGCCCCCGAAGCCTGTTGCTTTCGGTTCTTCCCTGGGCTCCTCACTGGTTCTTGTGTCTGCCCTATCCTATCCCTGCAGGGGGAGGAACAACCTTACAATGTGACACATGAGTCCAAGTTTTCCTTCCCTGACACAATACTGCAGCTGCTGTAATCAACATCACTTGATGTGGTCCGTACCACTTAGGCTCTAATGGCTTGATCACTGCTAATTTCTTTGGGAGTTTCATGGCAAACATTAAATCTTTCACTAATCCAGCATTTCTAAGATCAATCACACCTGGCATCTGCATTGGGCGTCCAGTAATAATCTCATGAGGGCTCAGTCCTACTGATCTGTTAGGTGATGCTCTCATACTACACAGTACTGCGGGCAGTGCTTCAACCCATGGTAATCCTTCCTGATGCATTTTGCTTAGCCTTGTTTTGATTGTTCTGTTTGATCGTTCAACCTGTCCTGATGCTTGTGGCCTATAGGGGCAGTGAAGGTTCCACTTAATCTTCAACATTCTAGACACTTCCTTGACTACCTGTCCTGTGAAGTGGGTACCTTGATCTGAGTCAATGCAATCTGGTAATCCCCATCTGGGAATGAAATCAGTGACAAGACATTTAGCAGTATGTGCAGCTGTAGCGCGCCCTGTTGGATAAGCTTCTACCCATCTTGAGAACTTGTCTATTACTACCAAACGTCAGTTTTTCCTTTACAAGGGGCAACGATATGTAATCAACTTGCAGGTGACGAAATGGCCCTGGTGGAGCTGGGGTATGTGCTGCTGGTGTAATGGCTGCTGGTACATCATTATTTTTCTGACATGTAACACATCTCTTGACTGTTTCAGTGGCTGCGTTTCTGAATTTTGGATTCCACCATTGATTTGAGAACCTGTGATTCATCGTTGCTGGACCACTATGACCCAAACTGTGTATTTGTTGAGACAAATATGGCAACAGTGATTCGGGAGCAACATACTTTCCCCCTTTGGTCCAGCAGCCGGATGAATCCACAGTGGCTCCTTTGTCTAACCATGTCCATGCTTCATATAGAGGAACGTCTTTATACAGATCAACGATTGATTCAGGAGGTAGAATTATCTTCTGTGCTGTACTACCTGAACACACTTGTACAGTTGCATAGAAACAAGCCTGTTTAGCCGCTACATCAGCAAGAGCATTACCTTTAGCTTCCGTAGTATTAGTTGTGAGATGTGCTTTCACTTTGATCACTGCTAATTTCTTTGGGAGTTTCATGGCAAACATTAAATCTTTCACTAATCCAGCATGCTTAATGGGGATCCAGCAGAAGTTAGAAATTTTCTGGTTTGCCAAATGACACCAAAATCATGAATTACCCCAAAAGCATACCTGGAATCTGTGTAGATATTTGCAACCGATCCTGAAGCTAGCGTGCATGCTCTAGTTAAGGCTACTAGTTCTGCAGCTTGAGCTGAAAAATGATCTGGAAGACGACCTGAAGCAACTACTTCAGTGGTGGAAGTTACTGCATATCCTGCTCGTCTGTTACCTTCAATAACTTGAGCTGAACCATCAACAAACAATTCTGCGTTCTCTATGGGAGTTTCTGCTATTTCACTTGTCGCTGCATATGTAAGCGTAACACAATCATGAGTCATTTCGCCTTCATCCTCTAACACAAATTCAGTCATTGCAGACATCATACATGAGGATGGGTTCGTGACTGGTGCACGCTGTATAACAATATTCGGGGCTGTGAGAGTTGCTAACCAATTTCCCCAACGGGAGGAGGTGACAGAAGTGACTTTTGCTTGATTCATTAGTGCGGACACTGTGTGAGGGCATTTTACGTTTACAGTCTGACCTAACACCATTCCTGATGAAGCCTGAAGCGCTAGATGAACTGCCTGTACTGCTCTGAGGCATGGGCCCATACCTTGAGCGACTATGTCAAGTTTACCGGAATAGTAATGAATTGGGCGTAAGCTGCCCCATGATCTTGCATTAGACATGCAGTCATAAAGCCTAAGTGTTCATGGACATAAAGCACAAAGGGTCTATCAGATTGGGCAATTCCTAATGCTGGTGCTTGACATAGTGCTCTCTTCAAATCATTAAAAGCTTTAAGATGAAGTTCTTCCATACAAACAGTATCTGAATCTTTACCATGGCCTTTCAACAAATCATAGAGAGGCTGAGCAATCGAGGCATAGTCTTCAATCCAAGGTCTACAATAACCTGTTGTTCCTAAAAATGAGCGGAGTGTTTTAATGGTATTAGGCGGAGGTATGGCTTTGACTGAAGCCGCTCGATCCTGTGTAATGGATCTATTTCCTGCACCAATTGTTTGACCCAGAAATGTGACTTGCTTTTTAGCGATTTGAGCTTTGTGAAAGCTGCATTTGTGTCCTTTTTTATGCAAATAGTCCAACAATGATGCCAATTCAGTTTGATGTACCTCATGATCTGTTGAGGCAATCAAAATATCATCGACATATTGGATCATAGTGGACTGTTTTACCGGACATTCTGGGTCACACAAATCACGTCCTGACAGCCTGATGATATATGGTTGGGGAGTTTTGAAATCCCTGTGGCAATCGTGTCCACTGGTATTGTTCATAGTCAACTGTAAAGCTAACCATGGCTGGCTGTCAGAGTGCAACGGTACAGAAAAGAATCCATTAGACATATCAATTACTGAAAAATCTTACAATCTAATGGTAAGCCATTACAAATTGTAGATGGATCTGCCACTAGGGGGTGATTTTTCAATATGTTTATTGGCTACTCTGTAGTCTATTGTAAGTCTCCATGTCCCATTAGATTTCTTGATGGGCCATATGGGTGAATTACATGGACTGTTGGTTTTAACTAGCACTCCTTGTGTCAGCAAATTTTCTACAATAAGTTTGATTCCCTGTATAGCTTCCTTATTAATCGGATATTGTTTGGTGACCGGAGGTGGAGTTCCTGTCAATTTAACTGGTTCTACACCTGTCAACAACCCACAATCATCCTTGTCTTTAGCCCAAATTGGATGATTCTGTAAGAAAGCATACTGGAGGGGTTGCATTATTGGTAGAAATCTGTGCTGAGGACATTTTTATGCTAGTAGATTCTGAGGACATGTCTAAAGTTAGATTTATTTGTCTCAGAAGATCCATGCCTAAAATTGCACCTGTATTTAATGGAGCGCATAGCAATTTTGTAGTCAGAGTTTTTGGGCCAAATTGTACCTCTATGGGCGGAGTTTCATACAAAACTGAATCTTCACCTATTACACCAGTTAAACAAAGTTTGGTTTTCTTGTATGGGATGTTTAAACCTTGTGCCAAATTTGTAGGAATTACTGTAATTTCTGCACCTGTATCAAGCAAAAATCAATCTCTTTCTCTTTATGCTACCTTTCACAAAAATTATTTGGTCATTGTGTTGGATTACAGGGAAAGGTAGCTACTCACAGCCCCAATAATTAGTTTTTTCCTGGTCTTGTTGTGCTCTTAGAAGAGCCTGAACTATCTGTACCACAGTTTCAGTGGTCACTGGCGAACTACTTCAAGGTTGTGTGCAGGCTGAGAAGGAGCAGAATTATGCATAGCATTTCTTTTACTATCTTGCAACTTCTTCCTACACTCTTTCTCCCAATGTCCAAATTTTTCACAGTATTTGCATTTGCTTTCTTTTAGACCATCTATTGTCTTGTTTCGTTGTGTTAAACGTAGCTGCTGCTACTCTTACTTTTGCCTTGACATCAGCATCTCTTTCCCATGTAGCTAACCTGTCTAGGTTACTTCTGAGAGTTCTGTTAGACCAAGTTAGATCTAAGAATGGTAAAGCTTTTCTGTATTCGGCTACAAGGCCATCTGACCAGATACGAACCAAGGGTCCCTTGTCATCTAGCACACTTTCAGGGTCATCAACAATTCCACTGTAGATTACAGCTGACTGACAAAATCTCTCAGTATATTCACTCACAGTTTCTTCTTTCCTTTGCACACAGGTAGTAATTCTAGACCAATCTATTTTGGGTCCTAAGATATTCTTTAGGATTTTCAAAATACCTTCTCTTAAATCACCCTTACTGGCATTTCGCAGTTCAGAAGTGACAGCAGATTCAAAACTGTTGAATTCAGATTCAGTTAGTATTTGTGACATCAGCTGCGTGACTTCTGCCAACGACATGTCATAAAGATGCATTTTACTGATCAGTGTTCTTCTAAATTCAGAAAAATGTGTGCGTGCTGACGGTAAACTCTGAGATAGTCTCTCTATATCTTTAGGACATAAAGCTTTGGCAGCAGTTTGTATTTGCACAACAGAAGAATTGAGAGGAACACTATCAGTTTCCTCAATCCCCTGAGATCTTCTCCTAGCCCCACACACATGGACGGAATTTACAGGCTCATCAGTTACTGATTGGAGAGCTACATCTGTTTCAAAGAACGCTTGTAAATCAGGGTAAATGTTATCAGGCTGACTTACTTCCAAATCAGTTTTTGCTGCAATTTTCTTGAGGTTCAATTTCTTAGTCAAAGTGGATACTCGAGCACGGAGTTCATTGTTCTGTTTCTCTAGCTCTGCGTTACGCTGAGACTGTTGTGTCGCTAGCGTTACACTGAATTCCCTGTGACAACAGATAATGTCTTTCACATTGTTCTTACGAATACTTGCTCCTAGTACCTTTTTACACTCATCTACCGACCAAGTCTTGTCTGGATGAATCTCATATTTCTGCGTTAGTTTTTGTCTAACTTTTTCAGTGACTATTAGGTCCATTTGTTCCCCTAACAGCGTTTTGAATTCACTATCTGACCACAAAGGAGTCGCAAGACCCATCTTTTCTGTGGTTGGAATCAGCCTAGCATTCATTCTAACCATTTTGTAAGTTTCTTCGGTACCACACAAACAAAACAAACACTTCTCTGATCAACAGAGGGTACACTTGTAAAAAAGAAAAACTTAACTATTGTTAAATTTCCAAATTACCGACACTTCACACTTAACTTCCCTGCCTACAAGAAACAGAGGATAAAACTAAATTATTAGCACGAAATGCTAACCTTCCCTGCCTGAAACAGAGGGTAACTAATTTTTAGCACGTAATGCCCAAAATCTTCCCTGCCTGAAAGAACAGAGGATACTTTCATCTCTAAAATAAAAACTTTAGAGGATAAACTAAAAATTAGCACGTAATGCTAACCTTCCCTGCCTGTAACAGAGGATAAACTTCCCTGCCTAACAGAGGATAAACTTCCCTGCCTAACAGAGGATAAACTTAGTTAAAACAAACCCTACAGATGTATGTTAACTCTTCTCTGACGGCACAGAGGATACACTGGTCTTAGGTTCTTTTGGATTAGAGACAGCCACTCACCACCGCCCTTGGTTGAGAGAAAAATTCAGTCTGGGAATCTTTTCAGCTTGAAGTTTCGCTGGATTCCAAAAGATGCAGATCTTTGTTTGAGCTTGAAGTTTTTCAGGTGAGGAAGCTGGAACTCTATCAGGGTCACGGCACCATCTGTTGAAAACTCTGTTCTTCTAAAGTGTAGAAACTCAGAAGAGAAGACCAGGAGACTTCGGATTCGATCGTAGGATTCTTTATTGAAAAAAACCCAGTGTGATGGTAGGCTGCAGTCATCGAAATCTCCTCTTAAGTCATTTTTACAGGGTATCTTATAGACAGAATTGGAGGAGGGACTTTTTGGAGTTAAAACATCAAAGAAAGCATACATCTGAGGGCAATAAACCTAACGAATCCACATCTGGCCAGGACAAAGTCATTTGCAGATCAAAGGTTGAATCTCTCAGTAGTCTGACCCATTGATCTTAACATTATCATAGAGACAAAAGCACAGCTGTCGAGCTCAAATGGTCAGGAAGCGTTCTCAAACACCTGAATTTCCTGATACACTTTCTTAGTAAGAAAAGTATCTAAATTAAACATTTAAAATAAAATTTGTAATACTTCACTCCTTAACACAAACTCAGTTCCATAAACTTTCACAAGACTCATTATTATCTGTAAAAAAAAAAAAAAAAAAAATAACAAAAACATTCATATTCTCATCATCCATATTGCCGCTATGTGTGCATACCCATTACAACCCGTTGCACATCCCTCTCATCCCTCCTGTTTATACTAATATTTATTAAGTCCCATATAATGTTTTTGCACATCCAATTTGTTTTGCACATCTTACTGTTTTACTGGTTTGCACTTTTCTTTATTCTATTGCACATTTTACTTCTTATTTCTTTTTTACCTATATATATATATATATATATATACTCTTGTGTGGTGTTACTTTTATATAATTTAATTTTGATTTTTTTTTTTATTTTTTTTATTCTTTGCACTGTCCACTGAGCGGACCTGATTTGACCTACATTTCACTTTTGATTATACCCTGTATAATTTATCATGTGACAAATAAAGAAACCTTGAACCTTGAACCTTATATATATCCTCATCAGCCATTTATATTGTGTCAGTTTCAGTCGTGTGTTCATTGTTAGTAATTGAGCGTCCTTGCATGCTTCCACCCAGTCCTCCATCTGAATAGCATCCTTAAGATCCGATCTCCAAGCGTCCAATTTAAATTAAGTGCATTTTGCTTAAAATAAGTACAATTATCTGCCAGTGGGGTAAGTAAAATACTCTTGTTTTAAGATAAAATTGCAGATAATTGTACTTATTTTAAGCAAAATGTACTTAGTTTAGTTTTTAAAAACTAAAGATTGTTTTGATATTTTGACTAGAAACAAACAAAAATACTATGTAAGATAATCATTTTTTTGCAGTGCACCATCTGATCTGGATACTAATATTAGCGTAGATGTCAATCTTCTTATGATGTAACAAGTACATTGTGTTTTATGGGAAGTGTTCCCGGTTCCGGTTGACCTAATTAATGCAGCCTAACAATCCTTTAACGGATTTGAATATAAGAAGTGTGTTAAGTGTACGCCAGGTTAAAGAGATGGGTCTTTAATCTAGATTTAAACTGACAGAGTGTGTCTGCCTCCGGAACAATGTTAGGTAGATTGTTGCAGAGTTTGGGCGCTAAATAGAAAAAGGATCTGGCGCCAGCAGTTGATTTTGATATTCTAGGTATTATCAAATGGCCAGAGTTTTGAGATCGTAGCGGACGTGGATGTCACGGTTCATGGGTTCCCGGTCCCATCCTCACCGTGTCTTGTCTGTGTGCGTGTGCGTATGTGTGAGCAGGTGTCTGTGGGTGTGTGTGATTGAGGCTGATTCGCTCCAGCTGAGAGTCATCACCGTTGGGCTATATCTGTTCCTGTCATGCTCTCTCCTTTGTCAGATCCTTGCAGTGTTTGCGGTCGTCGTTTACGGTCCGTTCTGGTTCCGCGATTCCTGAGCCCTGCTGCTTCCTGGACTCCGATCGCCGGACCTTGGCTGCCCATTGCTTCCCTGCGCTACCCGCCTCTGCCCTACGGAAAGCTCCGTTTCTGCCTACGGAGCTCCGCTTCTGCCTCACGGAAAGACCCGCCTCTGCCCCACGGAGCTCCGTTTCTGCCTACGGAAAGCTCCGCTTCTGCCTCTGAGCTCCGCTTCTGCCTCACGAGCTCCGCCTCTGCCCCACGGAAAGCTCTGTTTCTGCCCCACGGAGCTCCGTTTCTGCCTACGGAAAGCTCCGCTTCTGCCTACGGAAAGCTCCGCCTCTGCCCTACGGAAAGCTCCGTTTCTGCCCTACGGAAAGCTCCGTTTCTGCCTACGGAAAGCTCCGCCTCTGCCTACGAAGAGCTCCACTTTAGTTTCTCGCTGTGTATTACTTTCTGTAATAAACTCTCTTTCCGCAACTGAATCCTCCCGTCTTCATTGTGACAGTGGAGGACTATAATGCGATAAGAGTTCGCTAAAATACTGAGGAGCTAAGCCATTCAGGGCTTTATAAGTAATTAACAAGATTTTAAAATCTATACGATGTTTAATAGGGAGCCAGTGCAGTGTTGACAGAACCTGGCTAATGTGGTCATACTTCTGGTTCTGGTAAGAACTCTAGCTGCTGCATTTTGGACCATCTGTAGTTTGTTTATTAAGCGTGCAGAACAACCACCTAATAAAGCATCACAATAATCTAACCTTGAGGTCATAACCGCATGAATTAACATTTCTACATTTGACATTGAGAGCATAGATCTCAGTTTAGATATATTTTTAAGATGAAAAAATGCAGTTTTACAAATGCTAGAAATGTGGCTGTCAAAGGAGAGATTGCTATCAAATAGCACACCTAGGTTCCTGACTGATGATGAAGAATCGAGAGAGCAGCCATCAAGTGTTGGACAGTGTTCTAGGTTATTACATGTGTGGTTTTTAGGTCTGATAATTAACACCTCTGTTTTTTCAGAATTTAACAATAAGAAATTACTCGTCATCCAGTTTTTTTTATATCGACTATGCATTCCATTAACTTTTCAATTTGGTGTGTTTCACCGGGCCATGAAGAAATATAGAGCTGAGTATCATCAGCATAACAGTGAAAGCTAACGCCGTGTTTCATGATGATATTTCCCAAGGGTAACATGTAAAGCGTGAAAACCACCGGCCCTAGTACTGAGCCTTGAGGTACTCCATACTGCACACACACACACACAATATTTCCCAAGGGTAACATGTAAAGCGTGAAAAGTAACGGCCCTAGTACTGAGCCTCGAGGTACTCCATACTGCACACATACACACACACACACACACACACACACACACGATATTTCCCAAGGGTAACATGTAAAGCGTGAAAATGCTTGACCCTAGTACTGAGCCTTGAGGTACTCCATACTGCACACATACACAAACACACACACACACACACGATATTTCCCAAGCGTAACATGTAAGCGTGAAAATATGACCCTAGTACTGAGCCTTGAGGTACTCCATACTGCAAACTTACACACACACACACAATATTTCCCAAGGGTAACATGTAAAGCGTGAAAAGTAACGGCCCTAGTACTGAGCCTTGAGGTACTCCATACTGCACACACACACACACACACACACACGATATTTCCCAAGGGTAACATGTAAAGCGTGAAGACCACCGGCCCTAGTACTGAGCCTTGAGGTACTCCATACTAGGGCTGTCACGGTGAAGGAATTTATCTTCCCCTAGAACTTCAGTCTTCAGTGTCACATGATCTTCAGAAATCATTATAATATGCTGATTTGCTGCTCAAGAAACATTTCTGATTATTATCTATGTTGAAAACACTTGCGCTGCACAATATTTAGTGGAAACTGTTTTGTGGAAAAGATTAGGGTAAGTAAAGATTTTTTTTGTATTAAAATTAATACTTTATTCAGCAAGGTTTCTCCACCATGTCTTTCCCTCGGGTTTCTCTTGTGGCCTCGTCCAGCGCTGTGGGCCTGAAACATCTTGATAACGTTCTGTACGGTGGAAACGGGAACACTGGTGTCTCTGAAGATGTGCTTGTAGCCTTAAGACTGTCCGAGCTTGAGTATGAACCTGTGATCAGATGATGCTCTTGTAAGGCCCGGCTCGATCGACCCAATGACGGCAGTCGTTCAGCGGGTGAAGGCCTTTTTGCGTATTACTGTCTTTCCTTTTTCACGACACAAACAAGATTAAATGGAACACTTTTTCTTAAATATTTTGTCTCGTTATGTCATCTGACTCCATAAATGAAAAGGTTTTAATGATATCTGTGCATCATTAAAATATGAACGAATGATTGATTATTCTTTTCATCTCTTTTTAATACTTTATCCGCTCAGATGTAGGGAAACTATATCGCTTAGAGGCCCTGTTTTTCACAGGTCTCACGGACACAATCTCGTCAGGCCCGGTCATCAATCAGAGGTAAATTATGGTTATGTATCTAAGATTTGCTGTTAATTCACACATACACAATCAGAGACATCGAATAACCCCCTTGGAGCCCCCTCAGAACTTTAGTTCAATCGTTTACTTCAGTAAAGGTTTCCTGGCCACTATTAGATATGTTAGCAGATCAATGTACCACACTTGTAATAGCTTTGGATTGGTCAAGTACTTGTTTAAAGTAACATTAAATCAAAAGTCAGAGGTATAGGCGTACCCGAGTTTAGTCTGACCAGACGGCATTCGCCGTCCCTAAACGGAATTATTTACCCGCCTCTGCATCCAAGTAGACTTGAAATGATGCCGTATATTAGCCGTCGCTAAAACTGATGCAGGCTTGCGGAAATATACGAATCCGCTAATCTGTTAGGGAGAAAGCAATCTTAGAGGCAGTCAGAGTAGAATCAAACGTTACAATTTATTGACCAGGTAATCGAAGCAATAATTCAAAACTCCAATGTTACAAGAATAGAATCATCAGTTAACCATAAGAATTTGTAGAAACTACTACCTGGCAATGAAAATTACACACAGCTATTGTGTGGGCAGTCAACCTACAGACGCCTAGAACTTTGTGTCACGTTTCCTTATAAACCCAGATAATTCAATAAGCCCACCAAATGGTGGTATTTTGTTATTATAATTAGACTTTAGAATTTGCAACCAAATGGCTTCTTGGTATCCTGTGGCAGAGAATACTTATTTACATACAGGAGGTGGTTTGAATAGAAGATCAGGGGGAGGGCACACCTTTAAGTTGTACACTACACTTCTCATACTTTAGAACTTCTTTTAGCTTTTCATTATGATTGGGAGAATGAGACCATTTTACCAGGCGCACTGAGACATTTCAAATGATATCAAACATGTATAGTTACTTTTTTGTACATACATTACATTGCATGGGTTTACAGTGAGTTCTAGGTGAGGAGGAACTACACTGTGTGTTGCGTCTCGGATGCTGCTGTTACATATGCAAGAGATAGTTTTTGTTGATTCTCAGGAGGCCTTTTGTCCTCTCGAGGGCAGACATACTGGCACCAGGCTTACAGTTCCTCCCTCTGGCACTGTTTTGGGCCACTCACAGGGTTTCCTGCAGTGTCACTTCAGTCGTTGCAAGGTGGGCAGTTTTAAGGGGCTGAGGTTAGGATAGTGTTGGTGGATGCTTTTACTGATCTGATGAGGTGTCGGAAATAGCAACATTGGAATAGCGTGAAGGAGAAGATGAGTGCGCTTCCAACTGCGCAACCTCAAGTACCCAGTCCCACCAGGTATATGCAGTCTGTGCCGATCGGGTAGATGAGCTAGACAGAATCTGTGCAGTCTTCGCGCCAAGTTTGTCTCCACTTGCGCTTGAGAAAGGTGGTACTCTGTTTGGAGGATGACGTTCTGTACCAGGTCCATCGTGTCGATCAAGGCTTGTGTTCCGTGTTCATAAAAGGTGTCGTCCCACCATGGGGAGACCTCGTCCTTTGGCATCCTTCCGAGGATGTCGATCTGGCCCATAGAAAAGTCCTCTGTCACTTCCAAGCAAAATGAGTGATCAGCAGGACAGGTCAGTCCTCCATATGTGAACGAATTCATCTCACTGATGACACACCACTGTGTATGAGACACCTGAATAGCATTTGAATGGCCATGCAAAGATTCAACATTTATGAGTTTGCTATCATTGAGAGAGAAAGGTTGTAATGTGTTACATGTACAGACAACATAATTGTGAGTTTCATGACAACAAGTGCGACTGGTAAATAAGGTCTCAGTACCCTTTAATGTCATATATCCAGTGAGGTGATCCCATTTAATTACCTGATCTTTAACTACCATGCCAATGGATCGAATATTAGTGGAATTTGGATAAACTTGATCTGGGTGGATTAAAGGAAAAGTGGCAAAAAATCCAATGCAACCAATACATTCGTTTCCAGTATACATCATAATTGTGGATAATAATTCTGAATACTTTACATTTTCATTTTTCGAAGAGAACCATCTATGTAAATCTAAAACCTCAATTAAATCGTTCAAAACATGTCTCGGGGTCTTGTGAAGACGAAGATATAAAATTTCCTGTCTTGTTGCAGTGAATAAATCTTGTGCATATGATCTGCAGGCTAAGTCACGTTCGATGGTACGGGTCTGATTGAACAATGTGTGGCTGATCGTTAGAAGCGCCTGCGCCTCGGAACGAACCGCTTTGATAATATTATCATTGCTATTGGTGATGTGTTGGAAACCAGTGGCCATCTGATCTGTCAACCATGTGGAGAATTGAGATTGTTTGGTTATTTTATAAGTGTTGGCTGCTGAATTAATTGATCCGAACAGGCCGGCTATACTGCTGAGCAGGTCTCGTTTTGAGCGAGCAGGTGGAATTTGGACGGCAAGTCTGTCTTTGTAATCAGAAATTAAATCATCGATTCGTGACTGTAGCCATGCATACGACTCATCATTAGTATTACAATGTTTTGTATAGGCAGAGAGTATATTGGAAATGTTATAAGTTACATGTGTCATTACCAAATTTACATCATGTAATAAAGTCTTGTTGATGTTTCCTCTAATCAGTCCACCAGGAGGAATTGAGTGCAATTCTGGACACTTTTTGGGTTTAGTGTATCCACGGGTGGTCAAATTAAAACAGTACTTAACAGTCCATGAACAGTTGTGTGGATTGGTGAAATTGTCTATGCTATGCGAACATTCCCCGACACAATCCATTCCTTCCTTTCGGTTGGTCCAGACAAAAGTTTTTGGTTTTGGCTCGTTAGGTGTGTACGACGTGAGATCGTACATTAGCTCGGTGAATCTCATATGTGTGTCATTATGTGTTTCTGTATGTGTGCACCTATATGTTGCAGGTTCCAAATTTTTAACATAGTAGCACAATTTTGGGTCTTTGCCATTGTTTTTGTTTTCGTGTAGTTACCTATTGTGTCACCTGGATCTATTTTAAGTTGATACCAGGCAGTGAGGTTGTGCATGAATTTTGGTGCTCGAGTGTGTCCTGAAATGTTTCTTGTAGGTGGGTGGGTGTTACCTGAACTACAACAAATTTGTGGTGTGCAATTTTGGATCCGGTACTAATCCGGGAGGCCATGTAACTGTCTCTTTGGTGCGACTGTGATTTTTGTGTGGATGGCCCTTGGAGTATTTCCACCCACCTCCCACATTTCAGGTTGTGTGTGAGTGAAATCCTTTGGCCCAGTCTGATGCACGTGGGCCCAGACACTTTCCTTTCATCTGGTCTCCATGGGATCGCTGCAGTTGACCTGGAATGCAAGAGGAGAAGACAGTGACAGTTATTTATTTATTCTGAGTACTTTTGAATGATTTGCACTGAGACATGTGGTACCATCGCAGTTTCCCTTTCACAGTTGTGGCCACACAGCTGTTGCATATAGCTTTATGGGCCATGCCATCGGGGTGTGAATGCACCTTGCTTCACAAAAACGCGTATCATTACCATGTCTCCTTCTGAGAATTTCACCTCAGAGGTTGGGTTGAATTGTGTATCATTCGTTAAGTCTGATTGCTGTTGTTTCAGAGCAGCGCGTGCATGTAGCACTTCCAACCTCTCTCGTAATTGCTTGAGCACAGACTGTTGAGTTGCAACCACGAGGGGCCCCAGGTCTGCTGGGGCAATTTCTGGGTCTATGGGCAGCTTCATGACTCTTCCAGTCATGAGTTCGAATGGACTGATACCTGTGGCTTTTGAAGGAGTTGCCCGCAGTATTGTTAGGACTGTGGGTAGGGCATCAATCCATTGGTTTTTGTGTTGTGCTACCTGTTTCGATATGCTTTCTTTTATTGTGCGGTTGGCACGTTCCACCATGCCTGAGCTTTGCGGTCGATACGGTATGTGAAACCTTTGTTTGATGTTCAGCATCTGGCATATTTGTTTCATCACCTGACCTGTGAAGTGTGTGCCCTGGTCAGATTCAATTTGGATTGGTGCTCCCCAGAGTGGGAGGATTTGGTTCGCTACTACTCGTGCCACTGTGTTTGCACTGTTATTGCGGGTGGGAATCGCTTCGACCCATTTGGAAAATTTGTCAATTATCACAAGGCAATAACGATACCCCCCTTTGGCACTAGGTAGTGGGCCTATGAAATCCAATTGGAGTAACTCCCAAGGTCCCTTGGGTGGCTCTGGTCTACACACAGTTTTGTACGGCCAGGCTTGCCTTGGTTAATGGTGGCACATACGATGCATGTGTCACACCATCTTTGAATGTCTGATGCCATTTGTGGCCACCAGAAGTTCTTTTGGATCAGCTGTTGTGTTTTTGGAGCTGATACGTGCATAATCGTAGTACAACTTTATCACTGGTTTCTGGAGGGCTTCTGGAACAATGTATTTATCATCTCTTAAAATCATGCCTTCAGTGACCTTGACTAGTTGGTCCTGCTGCAGGTGCGGTGTCAGCTCTCCATCAGAACTCCACAGTTCTTGTTGGTACTGTTTCAAGTCAATAGGAATAGTTTGAATCGCACTCACGGCAGGAACAACCAGTCTGTCAGGCTTCCATTCATCTCCCTTTTGTGCTGCTAATTTGGCTAATTGATCTGCAATGTTGTTGTTTTTTCTCGTTTTCATCTGGATTTTTGATGATGTGTGCACGCACTTTAACGACGGAGAGTGAGGAATCGCGTGCTCTAATCTCCTGCCAAATCGAAGTTATGATGTTAAAATGTTTGATCGGCGTTCCGGCAGACGTGAGGAATTTTCTCAACTGCCACTGTGCCATGAAATCATGGACTGTACCAAATGCGTATCGACTATCTGTGTATACATACAGCGGCTCGTGATGTGATCTGATTGCTTCAAGTAATGCAATAAGTTCAGCTTCTTGCGCAGATGTGTTTTCGGATAGTTTGATTAGCAATTGGTTATTGTCTGAATTGGGAGAGTGAGGAGCCCACACTGCACATCCTGTATGGAATTTGCCATCATGCCAGTACCGGGAGCCATCAATGTACACCTGTGTCTGATTTGGAAGTTCTTGGTCATGAACTGGGCTCTGTGCTTCCTGTTTCGTTTGGCATGTGTGTGGGTGGCCCTCAACATCTCCCAATAAATGAGGCAATATTCGATCGTTAACAGTTGTGATGTCACGCGCTTGTATGTCTGCTAGCCATCTTGCTAACCTTTGAGACGACACACCTTTTATTCGGCCCTGCAACAGCATTTGTACTGGCGTGTGCACTGTATGCACAACGATAGGTTGAAAACCTACAATTGGTTCAGTTGCTGTCAACATCCAGTGAACCGCCAGTACGTGCTGAGTGCATGGGTCGAATCCTTGTTCGATTGTGGATTTTTTTCGGCTGTAATATGCGATTGGACGCAATTTTCCCCCATGATCTTGAGCTAAAACGCCACTTAGTGTGTTTTCGTTCGCGTCCACTTGTAAGTGGAAGGATTTTTTGGGGTTGGGCAGACCGAGCGCGGGAGCACGGCACAAGTTTTCTTTTAGACTCGTAAAAGCTTTATCGTGTTCCTCTGTCCATTCGAGGACGTCAGAGGGTTTTGATTTTCCTTTTAAGAGGGAATATAATGGCGTGACGACGTTTGCAAAGTCTGGTATGAAATCTCTTAAGTAGTTTGCTGTTCCCAGCACTTTCTGTAATGAGTTTAGCGTGTGCGGTTGGGGCAATTCAGCGATGCATTTCCGCCTATCATCTGTTAATGCTCGATAGCTTTGCGTAATCGTGTAACCCAAGTACTGAACCTCGGTTTGAGCAATTTGGGCTTTTTCTTTGTTCAATTTGAAGCCAGCTTTACCGAGTGTTAACAGCACTTCGTCAACGAGCAGCAAATGATCATCAAGTGATCCCTCGGTCGCGATAAGTATATCGTCAACGTAATGAATCACGTTTCCGGTCCCTGTCAGTGGATTTAGCGTGTCTTCTAATGCTCTGTGAAAATCGCAGGACTGTTATGGAGGCCTTGTGGCATTCGTTCCCAAGTGTACTGGATTTGATTCACAGTGAAGGCCAATTTCCACTGATCGGTGCGTTTGATTGGGATGGACCAGAAACCGTTCTTTACGTCGAGCACCGTAAACCAAGTCGCTTGTGTTGAAATTTGTGATAATAACGTCGATGGATTTGCCACTATAGGTGTAGCCTTGGGCAACACTTTGTTCAGACGCTGATAATCAATACAAAGACGCCATTTACCGTTCGATTTTGGTACTGGTAAGCATGGAGAATTTGTGGTCGAACTACATCGTCGGACTATACCTCTGGTTTCAAGTTGGTGTACAATTTCATGAACGGCTGACTCTGCCTCTGGTTTGATGCGGTATTGTTTTTGTGGGGAGGGCTCCTTCAATACACACAACAAAGTCAATGAGGCCGCAGTCATGTTCATGTGTAGCCCAAATGCTATCGTGTTTGTTTACCATCTGATGAATAGGATCTGGGGTGGATATGGACATAACGCTCGTAATTTTTTTTGGTAGGCACTTTTTTACTGTTTTTTCTGTTTTCAGCTCAATTTGCTTTTCAAAGCAGTGAATTACAAAGCCATACTTTCGCATTATGTCCATTCCCAGCACAGTCCCTTCACTGTTGTTAGATAAATACCAGAGGGATTCTTCCAATACTGTCACGCCTAAATCAAGTTGAACTGGCTGTGTTTTTGTCGCAATCATTATCGTATCGCCGATGCCTTGGATCGGAATCGTTTCGTTGGTTAAAGGTAATGGAATGTCTGTACAGGAGCACGCTGCGCCAGAATCAATAAGTACGTTGGCTAACTGGCCTCCTAAATTAGCCCTTATTTTTATTCGGTTTCCACTCTTAATTATGCTCCCTATGGCAATGGAGGCCACGTATCCCTATTGGTGATGGTAATTTTCAGTCGTTCCGCTCGCGGTCAGCGCCATTTTGGCCGTTTGTTTTAAACTCATTCATGAAGTTTACGAATTGTTTCAACAGCTCAGAGTCGTCGCTAGAGGGCGTTTTTTGGTAATGCTTCGCTTGTTCTTTTAAATCTTTTTCTCTTCTTTGACAATCTCGCATTACATGGTTAGTCTTTCTGCAATAATGGCATATCATTTTATTTGGAGATCTTTGGCTAAATTTATCTGTGCTGTTCCTTCTGTTAACCATTGTGCGGATGCAACGCTGCGGGTTTTAATCGCCATCTGTTTTCTATTCTTGAACCCCAGTCTACTATTGCCGGCCGCCAGGGCGACGCCATTTGATAACGCCTTTTGAACGGGATGCCGGCATTGTTTTTAACAAGCTGCAGTATGTAGCGTCATGGTTGCGGTCTGCATTTTCAAGGCCTGAGTGCTCTCTGTATGTTACCCATAACCGTTCAGCGTACGTTTCAAATGACTCATTACCTGCTTGTTTGATTTCTAATATTTTGCTCCAATCTGCATGTGACAGTCCCCTCATTTCTAATAATGCCTGTTTTAGACGTTCGTAAATCCCTTCGTCGGTTTCGTCATTTACTCTGTTCATTATGTTGCCGGATTTCATTTCTGTGTTTAGTTTCGGTCTGAGCTCCTCAGGGATAGTGAGAAGAGCTATTTGCCATACGTCTCTAATCTCTAGTTTGTAAACATTAGCCTGTAGCATCAATGCTTCCCAGTAGGGTTGAAATGGCCCTTTTCTCGGCATAATTCCTACGACTTGTTTGTGTCTAGAGCATTCTTCGCATGTTAACGGGCGGCTGATTGTTGTGATTTCATCATCCGCATTTGTCATGGTTTTTAACACTGCGATTTTAACTGCTTTCTTTGGCGAGTCGTTTGATTTTGTTCGAGTCTTTATCGGGCTTCGCAGGCTCGGCTTTTCTGGCCACACGCTCACAAGAGCTCGGTTACGAGTTTCTCTGTGTGGCCTAATGTTATATGCTAACGCAGTATCATCATCTTCGCTTTCAGTTTCAGTCTCTAACTCGGTTTCATCCAGTGCTGCTTGTTTAACTGCGGCAACTGGAAAACCTGTTTTATCGCAACAATCTTCGAGCGCAGATATGTAATTACTATATGTAATTAGTTTCCCTTGAACGTGATCAACTTTTGTGGCCATTTCTTCGCGTTGTCTAGCCCACCCCTGTTGCTCGTATGCAAACACTTCAACTTGTTTTCTTAACTTTTGTAATTCGTCAGATCGCACTCTTTCGATTTCTTTGATATTTGTTATTGTTTTTTCGTTCTCGGTTATGGTCGCGAGGTCGTTGCGGCGAAGCAAATAAACAATTGCAGCGGGAATTTTCTTGTATTTTGATTTAGATTTTAGTTTTGCACCCTCGGCAGAATACCAGGATATTATTTCGTTGTTGTTCCACTTCAAATTGAATCCCTTGTCGCTTAACCGAACAAGGAGTTTTTGTAATTGCAGTCCTAAAATCTCCATTATCTCCTCATCTACTCTGCTGCTGTGCTTTCCCTGAAAAGACATGTTGTTTCTCGTCTAATTCTTATCACCACCGGGTTTTTCGGTTCCGGTCTCAAAAGTGGGTATTCCCGACCCGTACTACAAATGTGTCTATATAGTGTAAACAATATTTCCCTCAACTTCTAAAAGGCAAAAAAAATACACTTACCACAGCAGCTGGATATTGATGAGAAGGAGATCAAACCTCATGTCCCAAGGAGAATTCAAGTTGAATGTCGCGGCTGGAATGACGTTCTCGTCTGTGCGAGATCACGTCGGGGTCACCACTGTAAGGCCCGGCTCGATCGACCCAATGACGGCAGTCGTTCAGCGGGTGAAGGCCTTTTTGCGTATTACTGTCTTTCCTTTTTCACGACACAAACAAGATTAAATGGAACACTTTTTCTTATATATTTTGTCTCGTTATTTCATCTGACTCCATAAATGAAAAGGTTTTAATGATATCTGTGCATCATTAAAATATGAACGAATGATTGATTATTCTTTTCATCTCTTTTTAATACTTTATCCGCTCAGATGTAGGGAAACTATATCGCTTAGAGGCCCTGTTTTTCACAGGTCTCACGGACACAATCTCGTCAGGCCCGGTCATCAATCAGAGGTAAATTATGGTTATGTATCTACATAGGTGTCATTTACACTGGGGACGCTGGGGACATGTCCCCACCACTTTTTGAAATGGCTGATTTTGTCCCCACCACTTTTTGAAAGCATTTGGTTAAAATATTCTGAGAAATCAAGCGAACCAAGAAATGTTAAAGGTTTATTTGCACAAAATAAAACATGCAATGCAGTTTAGATACAGAAAAAAACAATGTACATTGTCCAAAAAAGTAACTTAAACAAAAAAACTATTACTGATTCTAAAATGACCCAAAACATGCATGCGATCAGTAACTTGAACAAATTCTTGACACAATTTCTTCTTGTCCAAGTTATACATTCTCTCTCTGTGAACATGACAAACAGCCACACTGTTGAGTCGGGTTTGTGACATTGAAGAGCGCAGCCAGGTCTTCAGGCATCTCAAGGCACTGAAGCTTCTCTCTGCTTCAGCAGATGAGGCAGGAACAACGAGCAACAAACGCAGAAGTGCCTCAACTTGACTGAAGAGACCACGGACCTCGGGAACCATGTTCCTCATGATTTCTGTCACTTCTGAGCAGGTTTTGTAGGTGTAATAGACAGTGAACATGGCCAGCTGCACCTTTAGGGACTGGAACTGCAGCTCTGGATACAGGTCAACCACGTCATCAACTTGACCAGAGAGTAGGACTTTCTCCAGCTTGACCAGGTGCTGTAGCCCTTCCTGTTCAAACCGCTTTGTCAGCTGTGTTGTTACAATGTCAAGGACTTGGAAGAACTGTACACAGTAGTACTCCTGATCTGTGGATGGAACGTAGGGCTCAGCTGGGCCAGCATGTCTCCTCTGTGGCTTTCATAAATGTGGCATCTTTATTGGTTCGATGTCCAAAGATGTAACGAGATCAGTTGCACTGTTGTAGACTGTGATGAATGCTTCTTCGGTTCGTTGGCTCTGAAAGTGTTTTTTCACACAGTCAACTGCACTTAACATGCCTCCAACTGTTTTCCCTCTCCCCTGCAGTGAATGATGTTCAGGCCCTCTAACCCCATCATCACCTCTTTTGCCAGAAACAGGCCAAGGACTGTGGTGCCCTTTTAGAACCGCTCATGAAGGCCATTAGCTCTAGAAGCTGTGTCGGATGTGTTGGAAGCCATCTCTTCCAATGCAGCCAAGACTGCCTCATATTGACCAAGGATGGCGTCAATGGCTGGGGTGTGCACTGTCCATCGTGTTGGGCACAAAGGTTTGAGTGTGATGTAGGAACCACTTGTGGACTTTGCAACAGACTTGAAAATGGTCTTAAATTTGCCTGATTGTCCAAACAAGCACCCCAACTCAAGGGTCCACTGCAAAGCATCCCTCACAACCTGGCGTGACCAGGTTGACGCAGTGAGGCCCACAGTGAACATAAATAGCAAGTGGCTGTTCTTTTCTGATGTGAGCCTGTACTCCCGACAGATGTCCTGACATATTGGCTGCTCCATCATAGGTCTGGCCACGCAGTCCTGAAAGGGGTAGGTTCAGACGGAGTAGCACATCAGAGACAATCTTAGAAATTTGCTCACCTGTGGTGGAAGAAGTTTCAGAGGCCAATGAATTCCTCTCGTGGTTCCAAGTCGGAATCAACGTGGCGGAGACAGATGGACTCCTGCTCTGTGCCACTCGTCCTGTGTTCCATCAATTATTACTGAATATTGGACCACTGGTAAAGACAGGATTTCCTCTGCAATGTTGCGAATGATGGTATTGCTCATTAAACTTAGCATTTCGTTTTGAACGACAGGGCTGGTGTAGCTGTGGTACCGTTTTAACCAGTGTCCAAGGGCAGGATCATCCTCTGCCTTAAGAAGGAGAAGGTAGATTGTATTGCTTCCACTAAAGAAAATAGTCCGTTCCGTCTCTACGGTTAGAATCCTGCATCCATAGCAACGCTCTGTTTTTCATGGCAACAGTACTTAGCAGCGGCTGTTATCAAGAAGTAACAGACCACATTATACATTAGAATTCAACCAAGCCATGTAATAATTAATAATAATAATAATAAAAAACGTGTTTAGTTTTATATAGCATTTCTGCTGTGTTGGACTGTGTCGCCACTGCGTAAAAATATTTGTAAACGTCAGTGCCCCCCCCGCCGATGACCCAATGCCCCTCCAGTAGATCTGCCCTGGCGCCGACTCTGGTCAGTCTTATATTGAACTCTATGTTTAGCTAGCTACACAGAGGCTGCGTGGTCTGTAAACAACAGAAGCCGGTTCTCGGCCTTCAAGCGGGAAGTTAGCTAATGTTAGTTAGAAATTACATGGGACTACTGCTCCTTTCCAGCTTCATGAATTTGCACTCTGGCCTGAGCAGGAATGGATGGACATGATGCGCTACGTTCAAACTTCGAAGTGTTGGGGAGGAGGTTTCATTCATCCATGTATTAGCCGGCTAACATCGTTAGTTCTTCTTGAAGTTTTAACATTTTTAAACTTTAAGAGAAGATGTTGATCAACAGTACAGGTAGGGGAGTTTTTATATAGCATATATTTGCACTGTGATTGATTTAGTTAATTGTAGCCGATTAAGTAATTAATTAAATTAAATCTGTAAATTACTGTAATTTACAGATCAATAAAAAAAATGGCTGTGTGTGTGTGTGTGTGTGTGTGTGTGTGCGCGCATGCGAGAGAGAAGGCCTGCGTGCCATCTGATAGCTTTAAAATAGTTTGGATTTTAGTGTGTTTTTTTTTGTGGCATACATAATGACAGTATTTATCATGTCACTTTATATTGGTTATGCTGCGATGTGCAATGGCAGAGGAGGATTTCACATTTTGTGGATTTCACGTTTGGTTCTCTAACTGCACTGCATTCTATGTGGGTTGCAACCCCCACATTGTTTTAATTTTATCTGGTGTTATTTGATGCAGATATGTTGCGTTGTATGCTTATGGTGTGTTTTCTTTTACATATGTAATGAATTTCATTGTAATCATTGACTTAACGCGCTGCTGTTTTCTACAGTATGGTGCTTTGGCACTGTTCGGTTGAGCTGGTGTTGCAGGTACTGTTACATGTGCAGTCGACATTGTTGAGGGTTTTATGCTGAGTATTTTCGTGTTGTTGACTGGCCTACGCTATGCCCATTTTTGATGCGCCGTTATTCAATATTTTTCCCGTCCTGCTGTAATGTTTTTTCATCTGATCTTTTGTCCCCACCACTTTTCAACACAAACTGACGCCCCTGTGTATCTAAGATTTGCCGTTAATTCACACGTACACAATCAGAGACATCGAATAACCCCCTTGGAGCCCCCTCAGAACTTTAGTTCAATCGTTTACTTCAGTAAAGGTTTCCTGGCCACTATTAGATATGTTAGCAGATCAATGTACCACACTTGTAATAGCTTTGGATTGGTCAAGTACTTGTTTAAAGTAACATTAAATCAAAAGTCAGAGGTATAGGCGTGCCGAGTTTAGTCTGACCAGGCGGCGCCGTCCCTAAACAGAATTATTTACCCGCCTCTGCATCCAAGTAGACTTGAAATGATGCCGATATTAGCCGTCGCTAAAACTGGCGCAGGCTTGCGGAAATATACGAATCCGCTAATCTGTTAGGGAGAAAGCAATCTTAGAGGCAGTCAGAGTAGAATCAAACGTTACAATTTATTGACCAGGTAATCGAAGCAATAATTCAAAACTCCAATGTTACAAGAATAGAATCATCAGTTAACCATAAGAATTTGTAGAAACTACTACCTGGCAATGAAAATTACACACAGCTATTGTGTGGGCAGTCAACCTACAGACGCCTAGAACTTTGTGTCACGTTTCCTTATAAACCCAGATAATTCAATAAGCCCACCAAATGGTGGTAAATGGCTATAATTAGACTTTAGAATTTGCAACCAAATGGCTTCTTGGTATCCTGTGGCAGAGAATACTTATTTACATACAGGAGGTGGTTTGAATAGAAGATCAGGGGGAGGGCACACCTTTAAGTTGTACACTACACTTCTCATACTTTAGAACTTCTTTTAGCTTTTCATTATGATTGGGAGAATGAGACCATTTTACCAGGCGCACTGAGACATTTCAAATGATATCAAACATGTATAGTTACTTTTTTGTACATACATTACATTGCATGGGTTTTCAGTGAGTTCTAGGTGAGGAGGAACTACACTGTGTGTTGCGTCTCGGATGCTGCTGTTACATATGCAAGAGATAGTTTTTGTTGATTCTCAGGAGGGCCTTTTGTCCTCTCGAGGGGGCAGACATACTGGCACCAGGCTTACACTCTGCTCTTCTTTCTCCGGTCCATGCTCTCGTTGCAGTGTTCCTAACAGCAGAAGACATTTCCGCTATTCAAAATGGCTGAATACTTGATTCTGCAGGCATTCATTACTCACCACAGATTCATTCCAACGTAAACGACTTGAAACCTAATTACTTTTCACTTACCTCAAGAATGTGTGTGAAAAGTGTTGTATTTAGTAAATTATTCAGAATGTTTTATGATTCACCTGCACACATAAGGCATATATATGGATACCAAAACATGCTTTTATTTCAGGAATGACGTATTATTTGGGGGGGGGGGGGGTGCAAGGTGTTTTATTTAATTCAGTTATTGCTTAAAAATCACTATACTGCTGTGTTTAAATGCATTCACAAGGGTTGGAAATTAAAACCACGCACAGAATACAGACAACATAATCAAAAGGTAAAAAAGTATTAACCCAGAAATTTACCCAAAAAGTAGACAAAGAAGTGCAGAAAAAAATGGCAACTCGGTAGTTACAGTTTTTTTCAATCGCTAACAAGCGCTTACCCATACTTCAGATAATTTTTCTAAACTCTTAACACAGACTCACACCTACAAAACACAATTGGCCAAATGGATAATTTTCTTCTCAAAAATACATTTTGTTAAATATATACTAACTCTTCATTTCAAAATAGAACACATCTTTCTCTGCACACACTAACTTTACCAAAACACTGGAAATCTTACTAAAAATGAAATTATTCTGTCAAAGAATAACACTTGTTTTCACTTCACAAGGTACATGCAGTCAATCAAAGTACACCAGGTTTCAAAATACTGGCTATTGTTGACATTACAAAAACTGCAAAGACTTTTAGAAAAAGCCAACAAAAGACTTTTTGGTCTTGTTTTCAGCTCTTGATCATTATTGAGGAGCTTTCCTCTTCCCCCAGAGGGTGGAAGACGTTGCATTCTTTAGAGGGACAAAAAATTCAACATATGCATTACTGTATGACCATATTGACATGTCAAGTGAGAATAGAAACAATCCATGTAAAATGCAATACTTACCTGTTGGTTTGTTGAAAGATGCGTATAATGGAGGCAACCGTTGACCGCCTCAAATTGGGCTGCACTCTTTCACCAGCCTCTCTTAGTGAAAGACCGTGGTTGATTACATGGTCAATGATAGTGGCACGAATTTCATCACTGACTACTGTTCTTGCAGCCCTTGGAATGCCACCACCATGCATTCTTACACCTCTACCTTGCCCTCTCCTTGGGCCTGCTCTTCTCCCTGGCTCTGCTCCTCTCACTGCATCTCTCACTGGGCCTGCTCTTCTCCCTGGGCCCCTTGCTCTAACTCTTCCTCGTCCAGACATTACAGTATTTGTCTTTTTCTGTTTCTGTTTCCAAAAACATCACTCCTCAAAGTCCTCCTTTTACTGTATAAGTGTAAATGTAATAGAAAAAATAACCCCTGCCACTTAGTCTAAGCCAGACTGGAATCAGCTGTGGTTGGCCCAATTTACCCAACATAAATCAGCTGTGTGTCAATTATTCAATGGGTTGTTTATTATCAGCTGAGATATATTTTTGATATTGATATTGTTTTTGAACTGATATCATTGCAGAAGCAGAGGTTTTTATACTGTATCTAAGGTTTGGAATATTGTTTTTGCTATTGTGGGATGTTGTGTGTTAACATTCGTAAATACTACAAAAACAATCCATACTTTTGTTGGGAGGTATAGCTTGTCTGTTAAGAAAATGTAAGCATTGTGGTAATGTGTTCACTGACTGCATATTGGGTGAAAACGACATGAAATGTGTGAATGGTATGGCCACAAAAGACCGATGCTGTGCTAATTGTGTTTAGAGTTTTGAAAATGTGACAACTGGTTGGACAAACGCTTGTTAGCGACTGAAAAAAACTGTAATACAGTAACAAAATCGCGTTTGAAAAGGTAAAAAAATAACAGGTTTTCTTTCTTAGATTTTTGGTCTTGTTTTCAGCCAAAATATCAAAAAATCGTTAAATCAAGAAAGATTTTATAGACAAGTACAAATTATTGTCTTGTTTTCAGAAACATTAAAATAAGCCAAATAATCTTGTTTTCTGTTTAAAATAACATTATTTTGCTTGTTCTAAGCAAAAACTCACTAAATTTTTCTGAAATCAAGACAATAATTTTTACTTGTCCAGAAAATCCTTCTTGATTTAAGAATGTTTTAGATATTTTGGCTGAAAACAAGACCAAAATATTAAGTAAGAAAGACATTTTTTTGGCAGTGCAGTTTCAAAAATGCTCTACTTCTATTAGTTTTCTTATATTTTTCCCACACTGTAAAAAGTTGTAACCTGCACTTATGTTAAAGAGCTAGATTATTCAGTAATTTTAAACAACATTTGAGGCAAATCAATTCATTTAGATATTAGGTTACCATTTTTTCAGTGCACATACACTGTAAAACAAGAAACCTTAACAGTTTAAGGCACCCAGCTTCAGGTGAGAAATTTCTCCGCTCAGTTACGTGGGTTTATTTTGAGTTGACAATTCTATAAACTCATATTTAAATAAGGTATAATAAAAGAAAATAATGTCAAATGTAATTCTTTAAAATACGTATGCGTCATACGTGATGCACACAATCACATGACCTTCTGTAACATCCATATCTAAAGCACACAGAGATGAATCGGTTCATAAATATGATTAATAATACAACCATGTGCAAATTCATCAGTCAACACCATTGCTGGGCATTTTCCCCAAAATATCACAATCGGTTTGAAACTGATGTTTCTACCGTCACAAACTCATCAGGCTCATCAGCACATCACAGGCATATGGCTTGAGAAACATTATCAACACAAAATGAGTCCTACAACATTTAGATGCAATGAAAGGTTGCCTATCATATTTCATATTTTAGTCTGGCATTATAGTTTGGGAAAATTCACAGTTTATGTCACAGTAGCACTAATAAAGTAAAAAATAAATGAGTCATCAGAATGAGATCAACCGCTGGATTAAACCGCGTCGGCATCAAGGCTTACAGCGCGTCTTCTTCCTCACAGCGCGTCTTCTTCCAGCAACGAAGAGTAGCCGAGATGAACTTCAATATTTCTACAGAGGTGATGTGAGTGTTTACATGTTCGCGTGTCTCAAGCTTGATTATCTTATAGCTCGCGATGTGTGTGATCACATTATAGCTGAGCTCAGACGGGAAAGACTGTACCTCGCGTTGGTTTCATACGGATTATTTTATCAGAGAATATTTGTTTTTGACATGACTTACTTCATGTAATAATAGACGCTTAAAGCTTTCTTTAGATATACTGTATTGCTCATGTCATTTTCTCTCATTCTAGCGACTCAGGAAGATATTCACAGAGACTGAGAATGCAGAAAGCGCAGCTTATTTGTTTTCTTTATTTTACAAAACCAAAAAAATAAACGTTTTGTTGATATTGCGAGTGAATATCAACAAAAACAGATAAGGCCTACTTATGTATATTATTTTCACTCAATATGAAATTAATAAAAGAACTATGGGTTCCCTTTGTAGTGTATTTTTCTGGGTTTGATAACTTGCCAAGTAAAGCAAACTTGAAAGTAAAGTAATTAGTAATCTGATTACTTTTTAAATGCAGTATTCAGTAATGTAATCAAAGTAGAATTTTAAAGAAGTAATTAGCTTTTTTTAGTGGATTACTTTTGATGCACTTGTGTAGCATTTACTGCTTCGGTGTGACTGGTTGAACGTGGAGCAGGTCAGTGATTGGGACTATTTTAATGTGTATATTAAATGAGGTAAGGGTGTAGTGTTACTTTCAAGCCAATTAAAGACAAATACATTATTTCCATGGGGGAAAACATTTAAATGTGTCATTCTGATTAAAACAATGTTTTTTAAGGGATAAAATGAGTGATTGCAGGGGGGCTTTTATTCTATGTGATATGTGTTTTTTCTAAATTCACTGTGCTCTGGGATGTCTTGGACTTTAAGGCGGCAGGTTTTTATCAGGCCATCTGTGCGATCGAGGTTATACACCTGTCGCGACAGAACTTTATGGCAAGGAGCCGACAACTTGACAAATGTTTCTAGCAGCACTTCTGGGCTTTGAGGAGGCTGTTTTTGCAGATCGCTCTTCAGGACCCCCAGGTGGACGCTGACTTTATGCTCTTTCCAAGATTACGGTGTGTGTGTGTGTGAGAAAGAGAGAGAGAGAGTCTGTGTGTGTGCGTGTGTGTGTATGTGTGTGTGTGAGAGAGAGAGAGAGAGAGTCTGTGTGTTGTGTGTGTGAGTGTGCGTGCGTGTGTGCGTGTGTGTGTGTGTGTGTGTGTGTGTGTGTGTGTGTGTGTGTGTGTGTGTGTCTGTGTGAGTGCGTGCGTGCGTGTGTGTGTGTGTGTATAGAGCTGCCGCCGAAGGATCATCTGTCACTCTTATGATATAAGGAGTCGTGGCAGCTTTATGCTGCTGCTGCATTTCACAGAGGAGGGCCATTATTAATGTGTGCTTCAGATCAAATTATGATGAAACACAGATCAGATGGAGGGAGAAGAAGATGCTCATTTAATCATTTACTCATTGTAAACAGAGGTACAGAAGACATTCTTCATTACGCCTGTGTTATCATTTGCCTGCCGTCCTGTATGCTGCTCGTTTCTTTTCAGTGAATTTCTTAAAAATTTTTAGGTCTTAATGTAAGAACCATGAATTTAAGTTGCATACAAAGATCTCTACTCAGATTTAACAAACTAATTTAATGTGATGCATATTTGTCAGTCATGCGTAAATGAAACCGGTCAGATTTAACATCTAAAGCATGCTCATACTTTTTAACTGAATAAATGTAATTGTTTTCACAACAAACAGATTGATGCTGATTCTAATCCATTTAAATAAATAAACACATTTTGAAAAATAATGTTTAATCAAATGAAATAGATGCAAATAGTTATTTTAGAAATAGTAAGTTTATTAGCAAAGACCAATTTCAACCACAGTTGATAACAAAGATGTATTGTATTGTATTCTGTTCTATTTTTTTCACACTGATTATTGATAGATAATCTTATGCCTAAAACAAATGCAGTGCCTATATCATGATATTAAATCTTATAACAGAGCTATATTTTTCAATGTTTACCTTTATATAGTAAATACATTTATTAAACATTAATTTTTAAATATATATAGCTATATTTGTTTTAGAATTTTCAAAATCAATTTGAATGTTTAAATGTTACATTTGTAACATTCTAGAGATAATCTGATGTTTAGTGGCAGCTCATCTTCAAAAAAGCGCTAAACATCTCTACAACACATCCATGACTTCATGCTTTGACCTCAGTCCTGTGATCTCATCACACAGTGTGCTATGCATTAAATGGTCACTGAAGAAACGTCCTGACACTGCATTTTTCTGAAAGTTTTTTTTCCTGCCACCTCTCAGACCTTCGGGATCCTCGTGATCCGGGAAGAGAGTCCTGCTCATCATTCTGAACACTTTCACATGACACCGTCCTGAACCAGCCCACCAAGAGACTAAATCCATCTAGCCGAGTTCTCCGGTGACATGAGGAGATTTAGTGCTGTGCCATCCGTGAAGATGACCGCGCTCTGCAGAGGAGCTTGGCATTATAAAGCACTGCAGCCAGCATATCGTCTGCCATGTGTAATCCAATATATCCGCTGCTGCATAATTCATGCTCTGCACACCTGGCCCTAGTTCATGATGTCTGGAGATCCACCCCATAGGGAAGGGGGGTACAGATCACGTCCCGGTAGAATCCCCCTCGTTAGAAATCGCGTTCCCAGTAGAGCCCTGCACGGGCCTCAAAGTTAAGCCCAAGCCCGGCCCGTGTCCGACAGACAGACTCCACTCACCTTCTCCCAAATCAGATTATGATACTGTTTCAGCTATTAAAATAGTTGAGTTTTGTATGTTTTGTATTAAGTTAATTTAGAAAAATGTTTGAAGCATTTTTTCTTAGTTAAATAAGTTTTTTCTTTCTTAAAGTAATGACCAAGCAGCCATACGGCAAGCTGATAATAGTCTATGTTTATGTCAATTTAGCCTTGTCAAATATCACGACTTGCCTAAAACAAAATCTATAGATATACTAAAACAGTTCAAGCATATAACAATGTTTAAATGTTAAACCTAGATAAATGTGTGCTGTATCCAATAGTTTGTGCGGAGAGTGGAAGCTAAAGCGCAGGACATTGTAACAAATCTATGAAGCTATTATTTCAGCTCCGAGGAATCATTAGCTTACAGATAAAATATTGCTTGATTAAAGTAATATTAATCTTTGACTTATGATTTATACTGTATTAACGATTCGTCCAGCGATCATTAACATCAGTATATCTTTAACAATTTAGTTTATTTTGCTTTCGTGGCCAACGATAAACAAAATAAAGGGTTTTATATAGGGGTGGGCATAGATTAATTTTTTAAATCTAGATTAATTTTGGAATTAATCTAGATTAATCTAGATTAAAATGGCTCATTTGAATTCTGCCGAAGGCATTCAGAATATGTGTGCTACCCAAATAATGACTAAAAGTAAGTCTTTGAGAACGGGTTTCTCAAGCCAGGTGGCGCATTAGACCAGGAGCTCATCTCCTGTTTCCAAAATGCATCACAAACTGCTTGAGAAAGCTGTTCTACTATGATAATTGGCGATGAAAATAAACTATGTTCAATAAGATGTACTTGTGTTTACTAACTGTTTATTCAGTTAAACATGAATTTTGAACTGTAGGCCTACATAAGAGGTCGTGATGAACTGTTTACAGTTTCCATTGGGAAGCTTCTTAAAAATACATTTTCCTGAAGCAAACCCGGCGGCTTCATAGCTGCATCCATGTTAGCACGTCACGCCTGATGTGGTAATTTCACAATAACGTTAGGCATACACACAGGTTCAAGCAGAGGGTGACACGGAGTGAATTCTCAAGTTCACATGAGACCTAAAGCGCATCCTGTTTGCTTAAAAGCGCAACGTTTCGTTGTTATTCTGAGTGCACACAAATAAACGTAGAGTCTTTACAGATTCGAAAGATGTATTAGGCTACTTTTATCTGTATGACGAAGAATGACGGAGATTTTAAGAGCAAGTGGCGCACGGAGCCTGTCCTGCGCAAACGCTTCCACACAAACACTTCAATAGCGCACATTTCTCTAGGTTAACATCATATTGAGCGGCCATGTAAAGTTGCTACTACATACATCTTTCAGATGAAAAGCCATATTTGAGGTTGATGAATGATAGATGAGCGTTTGGATGTCCTGCCCGATTGTATTACCACATAGACCAGCCGTTAACAATCTGTCCATCACGGACTGCGAGCCTCTAGTTCAAGACTCGTTCGCCCCTACAGTGCAATTCGGCTAGGTATACATCCACGCTAAAATATCAGGGTGAAAGTCATCATAGCTTGCGTAGTATAGACCCAGCTCCCAACCCAACTTTGAGAATAGATTAACGGCGATATTTTTTTTATCGCCGATAAGAGTCTCACGTTAACGCAGCACGTTAACGCCGATAACGGCCCACCACTAGTTTTATACCATTTGAGCGAGGTAACGCAATCTTTTTGGCATGAGTTTGAACTAGAAAATCACACATCCAAGAGATAATTATTTATAAATTAAACAAGGTTTATTTACTAATTGCTATTCTACTAACATGGACTATGTAATAAAAACACATAAACAACACATAAACATACACACACATACATACGGGAGTTTTACGAGTAACCTCAGAAGAAGGTTAAAATAGTCCTCTTGGCTATTTCATAACTGAGACAATAAGGAAGATCACGAAAGAGAACACTGTCCTCTCTTCTGCATTCAGATCTATTCACCAGTTCAGTTAGGATAAAAACGTTGCTTGAATACTTGCGTTCATTTAAGTTTCCGCAGGCAAATCTTTTGTTCGAAAGCGTTGTTAAGCTGCTGGTTCTGCGGTGTTACGGCTTTACGAAGTCTTGGATTTGCTTAGCTCGTTTTCTCAGCCCGATGTTAAAAGGTGAGTGTCCAGCGGCGCTTCCAGGTCGTCCGCACACGAGCAAGTAAGTTGAAGAGCAAGGATGAAAAAGAACGAATTTTGAACTGGTGATCAGTTTTAAACAGACGGATTTCAGCACGCCCCCGGCGGCTGTACCAATCAGATTGTTCTTGTAGGGCAGAGCCCCGCCCATGTCTTTGGGGCGTACCATTATGAAAATTCCATGTGACGAGGAATAAGAGTTTTAATACTTATGTACAGTGTTATCACGTTTACCCATTTATAATTATCACCAAATCTGTTGTACCATTGATTCAAAATAATCATGACAGTCTATATGAATCTAAACATGTTACAACTTTACAGAGAACATTAATCCTTTATAGATTAAGAAAAATAGCATGGGATACCCTATAAGGCACAAATTAAAGCATTTCACATTTCACATCCTAAATAATTCACATTCACACCAAGCATATGAAAGGCAGAGTACAACATTAATATATATATTTATATATATTGTTTCTTTGAGTACACGGTTCCAATAGCCACGAGTTTCCGCTTTCAAAATCCACTAGGTAGGTTTTCTTTGTTCTCCGACAAAAAACGCGTGCTCGGTGCTGGATGAGGAGGGGGGAGGGGCTTTATATCCAGGCAGAGAGGTGCCACGTTCCTGTAGTTTGAGCATTTATGACATTAAAGTAACCAAAACTTACTTTCCACGGAGGATTGACGCCACCGGACGCTGACTCAAGCCTGCCGGCCGCCGCTGACTCAAGCCCCGCCGCTGACTCAATCCCGCCGGACGCAGATGACTCAGCCCCGCCAGTGCCGGCTCCTCGCCAGTGCCTTCCAGTGCCTGCTCCTCGTCAGCGCCCTCCAGTGCCTGCTCCTTCAGTGCTAGTGCCTCCCGAGCACTCCCGAGAGTCAGCGCCACCAGAGCGCCCCAGAGAGTCAGCGCCTCCCGAGAGTCCCCCGAGAGTTGGTCCCATCCAGCTCACCTTCGTCTCCATGCCCCTTGAGGCCTCCAGAGCGCCCACCCCCATTGGATATTGTACGGCGTGGGTCACACCTGTTCGGAGGGGGGGGGGTAATATCAGACTTTGTTTCCCTGTGTCTTGTGTTTCCGTGCCCATATTTGGTTTTCCTGTCATCATGAGTTCATTAGTCCCCGTCTGTGTTTGATTACTCCTCAACTGTTGCTGTTTTCCCTGATTACGTTTTATGTGTTTATAAGCCCTGAGTTTCCCCTGAGTCTTGGTCCGTTCGCTCGTCTACATAGTGGTGTATCCTGTGTTCTGTTATTAAAATTACCTTTATTCACCTTACCTCTCGTCTCCCACGTCCTTCCCGCTACATGACCGTGACATTAACGAAATAAATCAAATCGAAAACAAAAACTCTTTCTTTCATTATAATCCGTGAAGATGCATTTCTTTCTACAGGCACGTCTAATGAGGAGATGGCGAGTCAGGATCATCATCTTCATCGTTGCGACAGTGACACAGAAAACACTAGTTTATTAGTAAATCATTCAAATATCTCCCCCGGACACATTCATGGTAATTACTTTTGCTGGGGCTTTACGACAAGCTTTATTGCGTGTATTTGAACGCAGAACTCTTCCGCTGTGCCGACAGCACTCACTGCTGCTGCTGCGGGACACTAAACACCGTCGAGACGCTCTTGACAGTCACGGTCTCGTGTTGTTTACACCAGCACTGCAATTTGTTTCATCACTAATTGATGGATGTCAAAAATATTAAAATAAGGAGAAGCCTAAAACAGGCCCGAGGCCCGGCCCGCGTCTGAACTATGACGTGAAAATCGGCCCGATCGAAGCCCGGCCCTAGGGACGTAAAAACGTCGGAGCACGGGCTGAATTGCAGAGCTCAGTAGAAATCACGTTTCCACCTCGGGCACCCCCCATCGACAGGCCCTTAGATTCGTCCTAACCCCCCCTTACGGCATCCCTGTCTGGGGGTCTAATATTTGTCTCCTGTAAAGCTTTAGAAAAGATCTCAACAACTTTACAATGTGTGCATCAAGTCAAGTACTTGAAAGGCACTAAATAAATGGGGGGAGTCATAAATTGAGTTATATTGAGAGAAAAATAAGGATGTTATTTTTTATAGGACAATATTTATATACTTAGGCACATAACTTATTGTTGGAAATAGTAATGTCCCGGATGCCTTAATCAACACTGATTTACAGAAAATGTAACCCTGGAGCTTTCTTTGCTGAAAGGCACATACATGACGTATAACTCAGTCTTGATTATTCATTGATTAATTTGATTATCAATACGTAATTTCATGAGGAAGAAATGTTTGAGCTCATATTGAGGCATTTCACTTGGTGCACAGTTGATCCATTCTGAAATTTAGAGACGAATGTGAGAGGTCTCGAGTCTTTAGTGTAGGAGCACAGCGTGTAAAGTTATTGAGATCTCTTCTAAAGCTTTAAAGGAGACCATTGTGAGAGTGTTCAAGTTTTTGTCTCAGGAGACAAATTTGAGAAGCAGGAGACTCGAGCAAAAGTTTCCATTCAATCCTAAAGTAACCTCATTTCTGTCTAGGAGAACATCTTTTTTTTCTCTTAACTCTGGTGAGCTTCAGTGTCATTTATCCACACCATTTTAATTAAAGACAATACATGCATTGTCATATTTGAAGTTATTTTATGTAGACAGTGTTTTATTAGACAGTGATTTAACAGAGGAAACCAAAACCTATATTTACATACATGCAAAAATGGGCTGTACAAAATACAATGTCAAATCAAATCAAATCACTTTTATTGTCACATCACCACAGCACAAGTGCCTTGGTGAGTGAAATTCTTATGAGCGTGCTCCAGACAGTGCAAAAAAACAACAATTTACATATGGACAGTACATATTTACAGACTGTACAGAAGACAATGTGCAAAATACACATACATATACTCAGTACACATAGTGTACTATAAAGACATACTTAGTTATCAACTACACATTATACACCGTATGTGCACATCTACATTATGTACACTATCTATACATTATGTAGTCTATACATAGTAATAATGTGAAGGTGCAACAGATTATAAATTAACAGCAGATTGGTTGAGCAGCAGATAGTTGTGCAAAGGTGCAACAGATTATGCATATGCAGTGTCGTGGATGTGCTTTTGTATGGTGTCCAGTGATAGCAGATGTGTAAGTGCAGTGTGTGCATGTAGTCCGGTAGAACTGTGTTAAAGTGCAGTGCATGGCATGTTGTGTGAGTGGGAGTGTGATGTAGGTGAGTTATTTCTGACTGTTCATTAGCCTGATAGCCTGAGGGAAAAAGCTGTCCCTCAGTCGGCTAGTGCGCGATCGGATGCTGCGGAGACGTCTCCCTGAGGGCAACAGAGAGAGCTGGAGGTGGCTGGAGTCTTTGATAATCCTCCGGGCTTTCCTTGTACACCGCCTGCTGTAGATATCCTGGAGGGAGGGAAGCTCACCTCCAACAATGTGGCGGGCAGTTCGCACGACCCTTTGCAGAGCCCTGCGGTTGCCAGCGGTGCTGTTTCCAACAGCAATGTAACAGCAATGTAAATGCTGTTAAACAAAGCCACCAAAAAAAAAGAAACAAACACTAATACGCTAGTGTTAAATGTGTTAAAAAGGTATTGCTCTAACTAAACATCTTCCACTTTGAAGTACTTTCTAGTGTGTTTGGAAAATGTGGTGTTTATACAATGCTGGACATTGAAGATAAATGGAAACATTAGGAAACCTTGATATTCAGATTTTTTTAATGCTATTGAAATATTTCTAGTATTTACAATATTAGTAAAAGTTTAAAGTTTGTCCTAAAATAAAACTAAAGACATCTAAGACAAAGCTGATATCTTAGTGAGACGTACACTACATTGCCAAAAGTATTGGCACCCCCTTCTAATGAAAGGTTTGACTACTTTAGTAATCTCCATGAGTACAAATCTTAATGTTTAAGCATATAATGATATTCTAGGGAATCTAGTTTTATAGCAACAGTTTGGACTGAACCCTTTTCTATTCTAACATGACAGTGCCTCTGTGTATAAGGCAAGGATCAAAGATAAATGATGATTCAGTCAGTGTGGAAGAACTTAACTGGTCTGCAGAAAGACAGCTGAACACCTCTGGTGTGACTTTAAATGTGCCGAAAACTCATCACCAAACACCAATGACTTGTACATTCATTATATAGACAAAAGTATTGGCACCCCCTTCTTTAGAAGAGAAAAAGGCACTTCCAAAATAAATAAATTAATGTACTTAAAAATGGTATTTCCACCTCTGTTGTAACAGTTTTGAAGTGTATGAAATGACTGAATATGCACAAGTCATTGGTGTTTGGTGATGAGTTTTACCATTAAAAACACAACCGCTGAGCAGTAAAACACTTTTATAATGGAGTCTTGCCAGAGATTACAGCAAGACAATAAAGCGATGTCCCATATTTCTCACATGTTTCTCTCTCATTGTCATTTTGGATTCCTTTCTTTCAGAACTTTCTCATGTCTCAGTCATGTCTTTCATTCCTCCTAAGGATTTTTTAGGAGAAACATCTGAGACACCGTTGAGACTAAAATGAGAATCACAACTAAGTCTCCTGAGGTTAGAAAGAGCAACCACTGAGGAGTTAAATATTCTTATGGGATCTTGCTTTGATCCTCCCAAAGAGTAATCTCCCGTAAATAGAGCTTTGAATAATCAATGCGCCCACAACGGATATGTCTGCTCGTTTAGTCACGCTGATGAAGGACATAAGCAGCATTATAATATGCACATGTCTGTTATTAGAGTTCAGCTGCCTGTATTCACATCAGATTTACGAGATGCGTCCCAAAGCTCAGACGGCTGATGTGGAAAGATGACCACTTCATAAGCAGCGTTTGTGTTTGAAGGGACACAGACTTGTGAGGTTGGTCATGATCCATAACATCTTTGGTGACAACTAAGCTATTTATTTCCTCACTAAAATACTTAATTTTCACTAGAAACGAAGAACAGTTGTTTAAATGCATTGACACACAAACTGACCACATCAGATGGCATTCATGCAAAGGATTTTGGAATATCATAGACAGCAGGTGAGTGTATTTGTCAGCTTTTAGAGAGCTATATAAGATGTGAATCTTCACTGGTGCTCAGGTCCAGAAAACATTCACCTCAGAACCATCAATGCTGTGTCACGCCAAAAAAACAGGTCAGAGTTAGTTTGTTATCATGGTGCACTTCATGCCCCTGAAATATATCATTCAGCTTACTCAAACTGTTAAAACACCGGTAGATCTTTCATTATGCATGCATTATTTTAAGGTAATATAATAATACTACGGTCTTGGTGTGGCTTTTTAGAAAAAACAGGAAAGCTCTGTTGTGTTACAACAAACATGAACTTGTGTGACTCTTCCTCAGGGCTCCTCATCTCGGGCCCTCGAGGGGCCACTTTACTGCTAATTTAGCTCAACCTTGATCAAACTCAATAGTTGGAGTGAACTGGATCTCGAGGACCACAGATGAGAACCGTGGATCTAATTAATATAATAAGTCATTTGGACTACTGCTGAGATACTTTATTTGAGTGAAGTCAGCAAAATGTTTGCGACCTAAAGTTTTGCGACCTTAGGGAGCGGGTTGGATGTAGCGTGATAGAATATTATGGCGCTTTTTCACTGCATGGTGCATGCACGGTTCGGCACGCGGCTCGATGCGATGGTATGGCTCAGTTCGGGTCGGTTTGCGTTTCCACTGCAGTTTAGGACTGCTTTTGAGTGGGCGGATTATTCACGCGTCGTTATAATTGCACCACCTCTACTGCCGTGACATCATCGTAACGCGCCACAAACAAACTCACAACAAAGAAGGAGACGGAATAGTGTTCTTCATTCTCGGCATGTGGATGTTTTTAACAGCAATGGAGGGCTATGAGAATGCTTGGGATTTACCCCAGCAGCAGAGACTGTGGAGGCAGTGCCACGGGCTGTAGAGGAGGAGGGCAGGTGTGCTGCGTTACTTGATTAGTTAACTATTCATGTAGCGTGTTCTGTAAAGTGAATTATCAATAAACCTTTGAATATTTCAAAATTTACAATGTATCCCTTGTTTTTTTATTTATGTGATGGTTTTTATAATCGTGGCATTAATCATTTGTCTTTTTCAAGAGGTTCATTACGTGCTCATACAATAATACATATTTAATATAGTCTGGAGATACACGTATTCGATCAGAATGTTTTTAATTGAAGCAAAACACAGATACAAAGGTAAAAATATAAACATAAGACATACTCTGAAATTAAATATAGCAAGTTCAAAAGTATATACATAAGGCTTTTTCGGCGCCATCAAGCTCTCACTGGATCCGCTCCTCGGCTATCAACGAGGAACGTCTGTACTTCCTCAACAGACAACGAAACAGCTATTTTATGGTTGATACAAAAGGTGCGTTTGTTCAAACAAAAGCTGCGCTCCTTCGCTGGCTGTGCTGATTTAAATCTAGAAATTTCTGTAACGGAGGTCGTCTTGTCCCAAAATATAACAAAAATTAAACGCACACACAAAAAACTAACTGAAGCGGGATCGAACCCCGCCACACGCGTGATGACGAGAGTCCTAACCGCAAGACCATGTATCGTTGACGACTAGGGTGGCACTCAGTCTGTACATCGACTCAGACCAAAATCTCAAAGAAAAAAACAGAAAAATAACAATCAGTTATTATTGTTCGGCGCCAGACAAGTATATTATACCTGCCACATTTTTATATTAATTTCATCCCGGATAGCAACGGACAACCAAACCATCCGCTACATACAAACAAGAGGAAAACACAACCAAATACAACCTACAGGAAGAATACGCAAGTTTCTTGTTTTAATGAGGTAACGTTTTAGATTCTAAAGAGGACTTTATCTCCAAGCACTACAATTCCATTCAAAAGAAAATAATCAAGCACAACCAACTAACACGAAACAACACTTTTCAAATATGCATAAATGAGTGCAATGTGTATGTGTGAATGTAGTGAGTGGAACACTGACCCAGCTGGCAGCACAGGTGACTAAGCGTGATTCGAGTATCCGCGGCGGCAGCCAATCTTGGCCCTTTAATAAGCGTAAGGGCCTAATCTCCAGGTCAATCCCAGATGTTAAAAAGAGGCATTCACTGGCCAAGAGAAATGCCCTCCTAGCAACAGGCTAAACAGGTAGCATCACCCTCCCACAATCCGCACACTCCTAACACCACAGATTCACCGCAAGGACTGCTCTCCAAAGGTAATGTAGCTGGTCTGGTCAGACCACCTCCTCCCGGTCTCTAAACCTCACATTATATAGACATTGACCTCCTCATAATTAGTGCTGCTTCCAATCAAGATACAATATCATTTGAAGGCGGTGATAGAACAAATGAAAATAAACACAGGGGCAGTATAGAAATATCTGTAATGCCACATTCTCCCCATGATGAAACAACCCATGGTTGTTAAGAGAAAATCAAAAACCCAAGAATTCCTCCTCATCTGAGGTTTCTGAAAGATATCCTGAATTACTTTCTTTGCTTGATCCTCCAATTGCTCAGCTGTGGAAACACATTTTTAAGATTGCACACATGTGCAGTGCGCATATCTTCTCCAGTTGCCTCCAACGCAATGTGGTAATTCAAAGGTCCCAGTGACTTCAAAACCCGGTAAGGCCCTTTTCCATTTTGGTGCCAATTTGGCACTAAACTTGTTTTGTGCACTAGATTGAGGAAAGTTTCAGCCATACCCTGTCTTTGACCTTGAAAGTGCTGTCTGCCTTTTTTATTATAGTTCCGGAGTTGTCGATGTTGAGCTTTTTCTGCAACTCTTTAACTTTGTGATTGCAGTTGTTGTGAGAGATTATGTCATAGGAGGTGGTGTCAGGAGGAGATTTGGACCGCAGAATTTTATCCACTGGCCTCTCAATTTCCTTCCAAGTTGCAATTCTGCTGGAGTAACTCCAGTGGTTTCCTGGATGGCAGAGTTAATGGCTAATCTCATCTCTGGTAGGAACTGATCCCATTTGCTGTGGTTGTCATCCACATATGACGCAATCATACTTTTGAGAGTTCTGTTCACATCGCTCAGTCATATTTGTCTGAGGATGATATGCTGTGGTTAACTTTGGTGTCACTTCATTTCTCACATACTTCTCTGAACACAGATGAGACGAACTTGGGTACAATTTCTATCAGAAAGAACGAAGTCTGAACCCCCAACGAGTTAAGATTTCTTTTCTGAAAATTGTTGCAATACTTGAGCGGTGGCATGACGATGGGGAAACACTCAACCCATCGTGAGTAATAATCAACAAAGACCAGTAAGTACACATTTTGCTGTGTACTTCGGGGTAGTGGACCCATAATATCAACTCCCAGCATTTCATTTGGTTTAGTGGTGGTAACTGATTGAAGTTTCAGCAGGTTTCGGTTATCGTGTCAAGGGTTTGGCATTTCACATTCCCTGACATGATGTTTCACATCAGTCCACATCCCTGGCCAAAAATCCCTGGCCTTGAAAATTCCTCTATGGCCACTCAAGGGATGCATGATAGTGCTGAAGGAGAGATTGCCGGAGAGTGCTAACATACACTCTATAATGTATTTGATCATTCTTCAGGTGAGTTCATGTATACAATTTGTCCTCTACCACTTCGTATTGTTCCATCTATGGGTTTTGTTCTTCTGCATCGCATGTAATAACTTTGTTATTTCACAGTCTTTATGTTGTTCCTCCCACAAGACAATATCTGTCACCGGAAGCTCTGGATGTTGATCCATTTGTTGCTTGGCATAAATTGCTGTGATGGGAGAGTTTGCTGTGACTGATGACCTGGACAAAGCATCAGGAGCGATGTTTAATTTCCCTACGGTATTCAATGACTAAGTTGAATTTTTGCAGTCTCAAGACCCATCGAATGAGGCGACTGTTGGTTTTAGTGGATCCCATGACCCATTGCAGAGCAGAATGGTTCAGGACAACCGTAAAAAGTTTGTATTCAAGGTAATGTTGCCACTTTTCTAAGGCCCATATAACTGCCAGACACTCTTTTTCGGTTGCCGTCCGTAGTTGTTCTCTGCTCCAGTTAATGTTCGACTGCCATATGCGATAACCTCCTCCCTACCTGAATCTTTCCTCTGAGAATGGCACCCAGTCCAGTGTCACTAGCATCTGTATATACGATGAAAGGAACTTGAAGATCGGGTACGAATGGGGGGCGAGGTAAGGCATGCTTTTAACTGGTCAAACGCTTGTTGACACTGCGTCAGTCCATTTAAACTTCTGTCCCCTTTTTTCAGATAATTGAGGGGCTCAGCAATTTTAGAAAACATGGCAACGAATCCGGTGGTACCAACTGCTAATCCCAAGAACCTCTGAACTTCCTTCAAGGTGGTAGGAGCAGGAAAGGCACGAATGGCCTCAACTTTATTTGGATCAGCTGTGATGCCCTTATTACTCACCACGTGTCCCAAAAAGGTGATTTCTGGAAGAAAAAATTGCACTTTTCAAGTTAATAGTCAACCCGCAATATCCAGCCTGTGGAGAACAGTTTTCAGGTCACTGAAGTGCTGTGCCACTGAGTGAGAATAAATAATAATGTCAATATAGACAAAGCATATTTGTTTCTTAACCCCCAGGACTGTCTCCATCAGCCTCTGGAAGGTGGCAGGTGCGTTTTTTAACCCAAAAGGCATAACATTAAAGTGATATAGACCTGCAGACACAATAAAAGCAGTCTTGGCTTTACTATCAGTGTCCATTATCACTTGCCAATAACCACTGTTGAGGTCTATGGTAGAGAAAATAGATGCCCCGGAGAGTGATTCTAGGATCTCCGTGATGTTTGGGAGAGGGTAAGCGTCACTTTCTGTAGTTGCATTGACTTTACGGTAGTCTACACAGAACCTTAACTTTCCATTTTTCTTTGGAACCAGAACTACCGGTGAGGCCCAAGCAGAATGTGATGGCTCCACACCTTCTTCCAACATTACCCCAATTGTTCCTCCATTGCTGCTTGTTTGACAGGTGATAACCGATATGGCTGCTGCTTGATAGGAACCTGGCAGGTGGTATAGATGCGATGCTGCAGGACATCGGTTCGCCCAGTTCGGTGAGTACATACTGTGAGTTGTATTCTAGGATCTGAAGTAGTTGTTGCTTTCCATCCATAGGTAGATGTGCTTTTACTTACGGCATCTCTAATTAATGTTGCATCATCCACACTGTCAATTTGTAACATGGTCAAGGAGGGTTGAGGAGGAGGAACAGCACTTAACAAAGTCACCAGTGGTTCACTGGCTTTTCCAGGTTGAAATGGATGTTCTACCGTAGGTTCAGACTTGAAAAATATTTTGTTCACTTACATTAATTTGCAGGCCACTGAAAAAGATGAAGTCCAAACCCAGAATGATGGCATAAGCAAGAGCTTGAGACGGGAGGACAACAGCAGGTACTGTAATGGCTTTACCATGCATATGAAGATTAATGTTTACCCATCCTAAAGCGACTCTCAGCTTTTCCATTTGCCAGGTAGAGAGGACCACCTGACCACGGTTGAAGCTGAACAGGGTTATAATTTGCTTCATAAGACTTTCGTGACTTAACGTAGCTTGCTCCTCGTATCCACAATCGCTTTCCCCAACCAGGATTCAATGCGAATTGGAACTACTAATTGTTGTGGTATGGTCATGAATGCATTTGATTGTGAAGGGTTTACAATCTGAATTTCAGCTTGTATCTGAGGTGTTTCAGAGGCTGCCACATTATTATTGGATGGTCGTTCTCCTGACTTTGCAGAGTGATGAGAATACTTTCCTTGTGTAAAATGTTGTTGACCAGAAGACTGCTGAAAAGATGGATGTCCATACATTGGGCAGTTGCCTGGAGGATGTGGTCCATTACATCTCCAACACTGAACAGACGGTTTCTCAGCAGATCGGTTGGATAAGTGTTTTTGTGAAATGGCTTGTTGTTTAAAACCCACACGACCTTCGTACCGAAGCTGTTCTTCATGGTCTTTTTCCAGTTGGTGTCCGAGTCTAACCAGATCTTCGACAGTGTTAACACGACTGCGCAGCTGGCTTGCAAGGTAAGGCTTGATATTTTTTAGGATCATTTTCACAATCTCGTTTTCTGTTAACGTGGCTTTCCATCTTTTACACAGTGCTCGATAAGTGAATGCAAAGTCTCTTACTGATTCCTTTTCCCCTTGAACTCTAATGCGGACACGTTCGGCCAGCTCGTCCTCATAGTCCTCAGACAAAAAAGCAGAGAGGAAGGCAGCCTCAAACTCCTTCCAAATGGTTATATTGGAGCGACTTACTTCCCACCAGTCACGTGTGGTGCCATGCAACACTGTGCGGAAGGTAGCCAAGAGGTCTGTGTCCGTCAAAGGATGTAGAGCCAGAAAATCTTGACACTTATTCAAGTACAACAGGGGGTCAGCATCATCAGTAGGACGCCCAAAAGTGGGAAATGTTAATTTAATGTGGTCACTTTTGGCCAAAGACATTGGTAGAAGAGGTGAAACAGTCTCTATTGAATGTGCACCAGGAATCTTAGTTGTTTTTCCTGTTTGTGCTTCAGCTTTTTCCTCAATAAACACTTGAACATCATTTTGCAGCTCAGCTACACAATTACAACATTTGTGAATTTGTGTTTCACATTGCTGAAGATTCGTGGTTACATTATCAAGGCTACCCTGAAATGTGTGTTGGATAGCTTTGATATCCTGTTGTAACTCCACCCGTAACTGTTCCATCTTATCCCGGACTACACAGGTGAAAGATTGTTCCATTTTTTGAATTTCCTTTGAGATCATCAGTTGCACAGCCTTAATCAATTGGTCGGCCTCGACTGCCTCTTGTTGTTTAGTTGCAGTCATTAAGGTGACAACCTGTTGATTATTGGTCTCCACCTTTGCTGCAAGATCGATGATCTGGTTCTCATGGTGGGAAGATGAGGCCTTCAGTACCTGGGTAAACTCATTTACAGTTTTCTTGCCTTTTCATGAATTCCGTCAGATTGTCCCAGTTACCTTGCAAATGGGCATTATATTGTTGAATTCCCCTCCCAGGGGTTGGAAGAATACCAGGAAGATCATGCTGAGCCATTGCAGATGTACCATCCAAAGACGTACAAATTTGCATACTGTCATGTTGTGGGGCCCAGGTGAGAGGTTGCACAAGGGTGCTGCCTCCAAGAACAGGGGAGAGCCTCTGCACCTGGGTTCCAGGAAAGGCGAAACTGTGTGGAGTGGAAATGTTATACATAGTTGGGTCATGTGGAGGAAGTCCTAAAAGGGTCTGAGTTTGAACAGGAGGTGGCCAAATTGGAGTGGAAATACTAAGGGCATCAATATCCACATAGGTGGAAGGTGAAGAGGAAGTGGCCATGTCTTGTAATGTGTGGGAGTATTTTAAATGTTGGGACTAAAATAAAAAAAAATCAAGACCGGTGTATGTATTTGGGGCAACAGGGGCATCATAACAATAAATAAAAAATTTAATAAAACAGTTCTTCTCTACAATCAATTACAGCATTTTTCAATCAAAAAAAAAAAAAAAACACCACATACATTTCCCAAATTAAAGTTCCTACACATTTCCTTGATAAGCACTTAGTCAACAAGATTTCAATTGACAAAGGTTATTCAATAACACCACAGTATTTAGATTTTCACTCCAAAATCACAGATAATAACATGGATTTTTTTTTTTTTTTCAAAAGTTCAAAACTCAATTCCCTCAAGAGCATAAAAGTTCATGAATTCAAATATTCACATTCCACACATCTTCCAAAATTTACAGTCACAAAATTTCAAAGGGTCATATCCAGTTTGTTTAGTTCAAGTCCCTGTTCGGGCGCCATTTCTGTTGATCTGTTCTATTGGTCTCATGTCGCAAGTTCAGTGGCGCAGTAATGACGATTCTCTCCGGCCAATCAGTGATCAGCAGAGTTTACACGTCACGTTTTGGTAACGGTACGGATTGCTTGGAACCCCGGCCGAGGTGGTACTAAAAAAGTACCAGGTACCAGGTACAGTACCCAGTGGAAAACCCCCCAAAAGTGAACCGTACCGAACTGTACCGTGCCGTACCATGCAGTGGAAAAGCGCCATTAGTTAGGTATGCAGGAGCTAAATCATTTAGGGCCTTATAGGCAAGTAATAATATTTTGTAACTGATACGAAACTTAATAGGTAGCCAGTGCAGAGACTGTAAAATTGGAGTAATATGATCATATTTTCTTGACCTGGTAAGTCACTCTTGCCGCAGCATTTTGTACTATGTGTAGCTTTTTTATTGAAGATGCAGGACAACCACCTAGCAGTGCATTACAATAGTCCAGTCTAGAGGTCATGAATGCATGAACTAACTTTTCTGCATCAGAAGCACTTAACATGTTCCATAGCTTGGCAATGATTCTAAGATGGAAGAATGCTGTTTTGTAACATGGGAAATATGATTTTCAAAAGATAGGTTGCTGTCTAATATAACACCCAGATTTTTTACTGTAGAGGAAGTAACAGTACATCCGTCTAGTTGCAAATTGTAATCCAAGAGATTCTGTGTACTGTTTTTAGGTCCAATAAGTAATATCTCTGTCTTATCTGAATTTAATAGGAGAACATTATTGGTCATCCAATCTTTTATATTTTTAACACACTCTGTTAGCTTAGATAGTTTAGAGGTTTCATCTGGTCTTGTTAAGATATATAGTTGAGTGTCATCAGTATAACAATGGAAACTAATCCCGTATTTTCTAATAATATTACCAAGGGGCAACATGTATAATGAAAATAACAGAGGACCTAGGACAGATCCTTGTGGTACTCCATACTTTACTGGTGATAATTGAGATGCCTCCCCATTTAAATAAACAAAGTGGTAGCGATCGGACAGGTAGGATCTAAACCATCTTAGAGCCTGCCCTTGAATACCTGTATAGTTTTATAATCGATCTATGAGTATGTCATGATCTATAGTGTCGAACGCAGCACTAAGATCAAGTAAAACTAGCAACGAGATGCAGCCTTGGTCTGACGCAAGAAGCAAGTCATTTGTAATTTTAACAAGTAGCCGTTTCTGTGCTATGATGGGGCCTAAAACCTGACTGAAATTCTTCATAGATATCATTTTTTAGCATAAAGGAGCACAATTGAGCAGACACTACTTTTTCTTAAATATTTTTGACATAAACAGAAGATTTGAAATGGGTCTGTAATTTGCCAGTTCACAAGGATCTAGTTTTGGTTTCTTAATAAGAGGTTTAATAACCACCAGCTTAAATGGTTTTGGGATGTGACCTAAAGATAACGAGGAGTTAATAATATTGAGAAGCGGTTCTTCTGCTACAGGTAACAACTCTTTCAATAGTTTAAAGGGTACAGGATCTAATAAGCATGTTGTTGGTTTAGATGCAGTGATAAGTTTATTTAGCTCATCCTGTCCTATATTTGTAAAGCAATTAAGTTTTTCTTTGAGTGAATGAAGCTGAAGTACTAGATGCTGTAGAATCTACATTTGTTATGTATTTCTGATATTATCTATTTTATCAGTAAAGAAATTCATTACTATTAAACTGTGAGGGAATATTTAGATCGAGTGACATCTGTTTATTGGTTAATCTAGCCACTTTGCTAAATAAAAACCTTGGATTGTTTTGGTTATTATCTATGAGTTAGTGGATATGCTCGGTCCTGGCAGCTTTTAGAGCCTGTCTATAGCTGGACATACTGTTTTTCCACACAATTCTAAAGACTTCCAAGTTCGTTTTTGTCCATTTGCACTCAAGAATATGAGTTTCTTTCTTGAGAGAATGGGTATAACTGTTGTACCATGGCGCAACACGTTTTTCTCTAACCTTTTTTAATTTGATGGAGGCAACAGTTTCTGACGTTTTAGAGAAGATAGTTCCCACGTTGCTAGTAATTGTGTCTAGTTCATCTGTAGTTATGGGTACATAGAGCAGTTGAGATAAATCCGGCAGGTTATTGGTGAATCTGTCTTAAGTGGCCGGAACAATAATTCTGCCTGGACGATAACGCGGAGCCATATAGTTAATATCAGTAATATGCAGCATGCACGATACAAGGAAATGGTCAGTAACATCATCACTTTGAGGTGCGATATCTATATCAGTAAGATCAATTCCATGCGATATTATTAAATCTAGCGTATGATTAAAACGATGAGTGGGCCCGGTGACATTTTGCTTGACACCAAAAGAGTTTATTAGGTCAGTAAAAGTCCTAACGCATCATTTGTATTATCAACGTGAATGTTAAAATCTCCAACAATTAGTGCTTTATCAACATTAACCAATAGGTCTGAGAGGAAATCGGCAAATTCTTTAAAAAAATCTGTATATGGCCCTGGCGGTCTATACACAGTAGCCAGAGCAAGAGATAGGACAGATTTATTTTGCTTATTTGACAGTTTAACATTGAGCATAAGTATTTCGAATGAGTCAAACCTGTATCCTGTTTTCTGAGTAACATTAAGAATATCACTATATGTTGTTGTGACACCGCCGCCACGACCAGTCTCACGAGGCTCGTGCTTATAACAGTAGCTTGGTGGAGTAGATTCATTTAGACCAAAATAAACATTTGTTTTAAGCCAGGTTTCAGTCAGACAGAGTACATCAAAACTATTATCTGTGATCATTTCATTTACAATAACTGCTTTCGGTGTGAGTGACCGGATATTTAGGAGCCCAAGTTTTAAAAAAAAATTTTGTTTAATTTATTTTGCATTTTTCTGGTTTAATCACGATCAGATTTGTTCTAGATCCTGCATTAAAGTTATATTTTGATCTCACTATTCGGGGAACAGACACAGTCTGTATAGATTGGACACTGCAAGTACCTTTGTCATTTAAGTGGGTGGAACAAAAGTCATCATAAAAGCTTTTTGAGAATTGGCTTACTAGTCAGATGGAGCATAGCGTTCTGGTGATGTTGTCCGACAGGAGTTCCGACTCTGCTGGGGTGCAGGCCATCAGCAGGGAAGAGCCTAGGACGCTCCCAGAAAAGATACCAATTATTGACAAAGATAATTTTCTGTTCTTTACACCATGAAAACAACCATTAATTTAAAGCAAACAGTCTACTGAACCGTTCGTGTCCTCGTCGATACGTGGGAAGAGGTCCTGACACGATGATCTTCGTCGTAGGCAATGTGCTGCGTACCGTCTCGATCAGGCTCCTGAAGTCCCTCTTCAGTGTCTCCGTCTGCCGCAGCTTGGTGTCGCACGTATGTGTGTATGCTTGTTTTTGTTTTTTTAAGACTGTTAAGATTTTGTATGGATACATATCTCGGCCTATAAACCGATTTTCACCTTCAATTTCTGTGTAAAAGTGTGTATGTGGCCCATTTTAGCTTAACCAGCCATTTCTAACAAAAATGACCTTTTTCACAAAAATCTGATTCTTTTATAAATTAAACTTTTTTATTTGAAAGAGCATGTCAAATTTTTTTTCATAAACCTTTGCTTTGTTGGTAAGCTTACTTATAATTGCTTTAGTGTTTAATTTAATTGTGTATGTCAGGCTCAATTACAACACAATTTCTGCCCTGCCCGCCTTAAAACTCAGATCAATACAAATTATTGTTACATGTCAACAAGTGTTGAAGCAACCATGCACGATCGGGTATTGTGATTTTCTGTAACAATGTACAGAGATATGATGCTACAACCTTATTCGGCCCATTTGACCTGATAGCCGTTTTAGCTGACTTCACCTTAGTGCACTACAAACTGTATGGGAACAAGTTAGTTTCTCTAAACAACGCAAGCCATGCTATAAATGATGAGGATATTTTTAAATTGGGGAACTTAATGAATCACACACTCGTTCCACTCAAAACTACAACCACCAATCCTACTTTTATGAATAGAGTTAAAATAGATTAAAACCAAAACCAAGTATCGGGCTTAAAAACACTAAACTGAACAGAACTGGACTGAAAGAGCATCTAAAATCAGCTTGCACCAGAATGAGGTTCATCTGCGTCCATCGTGTGGTTTCTGTGCTCATGAGACACTTTAAACATATTCAGTGTCCTGATGATCTCTGGAGGAGATTCACATTGTTATGATGAAAGGCCTAAACCCATCCAAAATCACTTTTAGTCTGTCATTTAAAACACCGTTTTAGAAAAGTTGTAGGGTGAACCTCACACAACCTGTCAACAATTTTGTCCAGGTCATATTTCACCCAAAGGCAGATATGAGAAATTATATAAATGAATGATTTGTTGTGCTAAAATGATGCAGAAAGGCACAATCTAATGAGAATCAAAATATCCCTCCGATGTCCTCATTTCTCTTGTAAACCCTTGCTTGGTCTGTGATGGATGTGACTGTGTTTCTGTCTCTGTCCCCACCAAGTGGAGGAGTGAAGAACCTCCGCTTCTTCTTCATCTTGTCTCGGGGACAGTCTTAGAGAGGTGTTTCTGACCAGCATCCAAGGCTCTGAAGACAGACACAACGAACACAGCAGCGTTTGATAGATGAGTCAATGACAAATGAAGACATGAGACACGATGAAAGAGAAAGGTCTAGTTTAACGCATTTAAAAAATCAGCGTAATGGACTCTTTGTGTTTCTAAATCACTCTTATTTTGCATTTTCCAACACATTCTCACTCCCAGCTCGTCACTTATTGATGCTTGGTCCAATATGGTTCATTTTTCGACCCTCTGTTGCTTTAAATAAGACATCTTTGGCATCAGTATGCCGACACGAAAGGCAATGGTAATTGTATCGTCAAGATTAAATTATGCATTGGGTAATAATATTGCCATTGTATATACACTATATCTAATGAAAGGTTTGACTACTTTAGTAATTTCCATGAGTACAAATCTTAATGTTTAAGCATATAATGATATTCTAGGGAATCTAATTGCATAGCAACAGTTTGGACAGAACCCTTTTCTATTCTAACATGACAGTGTCTCTGTGTATAAGACAAGGATCAAAGAGAAATGATGATTCAGTCAGTGTGGAAGAACTTGACTGGTCTGCAGAAAGCAGCTGAACACCTCTGGTGTGACTTTAAATGAGCCACAAACTCATCACCAAACACCAATGACTTGTGCATTCATTATATGGACAAAAGTATTATCTTTAGAAAAGAAAAAGGCACTTCAAAACTAAATAAATTAATGTACTTAAAAATGGTATTTCCACCTCTGTTGCAACAGTTTTGAAGAGTATGAAATGACTGTACCCATATGTACAAGTCATTGGTGTTTGGTGATGAGTTTTTGGCTTAACTTCTGAAACGAATGGTGCAGGTCTCTGATGGGGGGCTTCCTGGCAGGAACCATTCCTGAGCGGGCTCTTTCAGGGACAACCACTCCAAACTAAGCTCCTCAATGGCCTTCGTGAGCATGCGGATGAGCTCTCTATCCACACTGGGACATACACCACTGGATTCCCTGGGCAGAAGGGAGCTGGGGTCTTCCGTGGAGCATGACCGATCCTCCAAATCAGAGGCTGCCCGTGACATGGAGTCATCAGCAGCATCCTTCAAAAGAGACCATCCTGTTCGCTCCAGAACAGGGGCGCTGATCCACATGGAAGAAGAGCTGCGGAAGAGCAAGGCCTTCTCAAGCCTGTCTGTTCAGCCCTCTGCTGTTTCTTCCTCTTGGCTCTTTTTGAAGAAAGCATCTGTAATCGTATCTGTAATCATGCCACCTATGAGGTTACCAAAATCTGGATGTTCAAAAATGAAATGTGTTCTCTAAATTACTAATCTGCTGTTTAAAACTCAGTGTATGTATGACTAAGTCTAGACAGTTTGCTAAAACGTTTATTGTCCATGGAATAAATATGATTGCTGCAAGATGCTGTGGAGTTATGAGTAGGGTTGGGTATCGTTTGAATTTTATCGATTTCGATTCCGATTCTGCTTATCGATTCCGATTCTTTTCTATTCCCAGTTTCGATTCCAATGTGATGAGATAATGATATCAAGCATTTATCCCGTGTCTCTTTTTAGCAAACCATTGCACGATATATATTTTAGTATGCATTTGAGAGACTTTCTGAAATGTAATGCATTCATACATGCATGCACAGTTTGCAGCTTTAATCGCCTTTTTTGGTAATTTTATGACTTAACTGACGACAGACTCGTATACTGTTTCTTGTGCGCTTATTTATGATGACGCGAACAGAGCATGCGCCGTGAGCACAGTGACGGCTGACAGGACAGGAAAGATTGTTTTACTTTTACTTTGAAAGATTGACGTGCCTCTGGGCCCGTTCTGCTTTAGCCGGCTGTGGGGCGGTACTTTGGGGGTAATCATCATGGGGAACACCTGCAGAGAACTTTAAAAAGGGTTTTGGACCTCTGTAGAGGTCTCTCTGTGACCCTCTTTGGTTTTCGTTTGGTTGGGCTGTTTTGTTGTGATTATCTGTTTGCTTTATGTATTAGTTTAGTTTAGGGATTTATGTTTTGCAGGCCTGTTGATTATGTTGGATTGGGATTATGATCTTGCGTTAACCTAGTTTAATTTCATTTTCTCTTAGTGTCATTTCTACATTTACTCAAGGGCGTAACCATGGTATAGATATTGGGGGGGTCCAAATGTGAGCCCTCCCCCAGATATTTTTTTTTAAGTTCAGTCGCGGATCAGATCGTAAAAACATCAGGCCAGGCCATCAACGAATGAATAGAGGCTTATCAATGGAGTGGGAAGTGGGAACTCCTTGGTCTGTGACTCCAGCAGTTCATTATTCAGCCTATTTTCAGGGTATCATGCTAGCTTACAATACTGAGCCATTTAAATGTGATATTTTTCACATTTATTCAAAAATTGCCGCGGTATTTTTGACCATGGCACTACTTTATAGGTGTCTACTTGCTTACCGTCTGAAAAAAAGGCGAATGTCCGCCTGTTCGTCCTGCTTCTTTCTTTTAGCTCCTACCTTCATTTCATTTAAGCACCAGTGACAGTCGGACTGAGCGGTTTTTTCAAACGATGCCGCGAGCCGGCCTTTACGGCTCAACCAAGTGTACAATCGAGGGGGGTGGTCACACAGTTTTGTTTCCCTTGTTTTTCCTAAATTGAAAGTAAATCGGAAATAACAACAGGTCCACTAGGCTACAACCAGGGTTCATAAAAGGAGGGCATATCATATGTCACATATTACAATATAATAGGCATATTATTGGGGGGGACAGATTGGTATTTTTCCAATATAGGGGGGGACACGTCCCCCCCAAAGTATATGGTGGTTACGCCCATGCATTTACTTAATATGAGTTGTAAACTTTATGTTGTAAATAAATACGCGTTGATTCATTTTGCATTCTCCTTGTCTCCCTCATTTGGCGCGGCTCCGAGCCGGCCGTGACACAGTCTAACAGCTGTATGTCTCGTTGTAAGACAGGGCAAAAGGGACTGCTTCACGGGGGAAAGAAAAAGAAAAGGGAGGGAGAAAGGGGGGGAAAGAAAGAGAAGGAAAGGAAAAAATTATAATATCCATCACATTTCATGAACACTCAGAAAGGATTTAAGCAAAGGTTTTGTTTGATGTTTGTCTTAAAAAATGTATAATAAACAATTAATAAATAAATAAATAAAACTGATCTGACAAACATACCAGACACTCTTGCCAGGACTTGCACCTGGAATCTTCCACCCAAAGGATGGATGTGTTACTCTTACACCACAAGAGTTTTTTTGTGCCTTTCTTTTTTATAAACACTGCAAATTAAGCATTGCAAACAGCAATTAAAAACAACAAAATGTTCACAGCACGCACAGCACAGCAAACACACGTAAAAAATGAAAACTAAAAAACAAACAACTATATTAAAACCTAACTACCATAAATACTATATACACTAATAAAAAAAATATTAATTCAAATACCTCCTGTACATTCTCCTCCACTGTGCAACAGAGAGTCCTGAGGCTGGACAATACCACCGCCCTTAATCTGAGTGTGGCAAGTTGTCTTATTTTTGCCAGCCCACACTGCTTGCAGATATCCATAGAGGGATATATATCATAGTGGGCCGTGGGATGGAGGGGCCGGGGCCGTGGGGATGGAGTGGTCGTGGGTCGTGGGCCATGGGGATGGAGGGGTCGTGGGATGGAGGGGTCGTGGTGATGGAGGGCCGTGGGGATGGAGTGGTCGTGGGGATGGAGGGCTGTGGGATGGAGGGTCGGGGATGGAGTGGGTCGGGGATGGAGGGTCGGGGCCGTGGGCCGTGGGGATGGAGGGCTGTGGGTCGGGGCCATGGTGATGGAGTGGGTCGGGATGGAGGGTCGTGGGTCGGGCCATGGGGATGGAGTGGTCGGGGATGGAGGGTCGTGGTGATGGAGGGCCGTGGGGATGGAGGGTCGTGGGGATGGAGGGCTGGGGATGGAGGGCTGTGGGGATGGAGGGGCTGGGGATGGAGGGCTGGGGGATGGAGGGTCGGGGATGGAGTGGGTCGTGGGGATGGAGGGTCGTGGTGATGGAGGGCTGTGGGGATGGAGTGGTCGGGGATGGAGGGGTCAGGCCGTGGGCCGTGGGGATGGAGGGGCTGGGTCGTGGGCCATGGGGATGGAGGGTCGGGGATGGAGGGTCGGGGATGGAGTGGGTCGTGGTGATGGAGGGGCTGGGGATGGAGGGTCGGGGGATGGAGGGCTGGGGATGGAGGGCTGGGATGGTGGGCGGGGATGGAGTTGGTCGCGGGGATGGAGTCGGTCGTGGGGATGGAGTGGGCCGTGGAGATGGAGACGGCAAGTGCTGCGGAGGTGGTGCCAGCTGTGGAGATGGTGAGGGGCAAGGAGATGGTGAAAGAGTTTTTGAAGGGCTGACACGTGGAGCCAATTGCACCCTAGACCCTGGCCCCACAGCTGTCACACCTCTCTTCAGCATGGTAGTCAGACAGGTGCTCTGAGAATTTATCTGCCTCCACAACCCCATTATACAGAGAACACTCCACCCCCTGTTCTCCCTGTAATTTCCCTGCCTCCTCTGAGCTGCCGCCTGCTTTAACCGTAGGCCCTGCCTCAATCAAGGTCTTATCTATTAACTGGGAAAAAAGAAGAAAAGCAACAAAAGAAGGTCTTAATATTCATGTTAAATAATTTCACCAATTATTCTACAGAACTGCGCACTCTGAGAATAGATGGTCCATAAAATAGTCTATTACATGATACAGGGACTTATCAAGCTTTTGATATATTATATAATATACCTACCTTATGGAAACCACAACCACACTATTTGCCTACCAAAAAGATCCACTTTATTCCCCCTTTGCAGAGGACAGGCATCAATCCGCTCTAGGCCTTTTGCCTGTACTGAACTGGAAGATGCCCTGAGCTTACCTATGGCAGATATCCTTCCAATAGTAAGAGGATTTGCCTGTTTTGGTCCTATCTGAAAAAAAAATATTGTGAAACAAATCAATGTAGTAGTCTGTGTTAATATAGCAGTGGTAGAATGGAGTTTTTTGGGATTAAACATCTGTTTTGATAACATGCAGTTTAAATATGCTTGCATATTTGTATATAATAGTATTCTATTTCAACTTTAATATTGTTTGAACAAGCTAACATTATTTAGCTATAATAGAATATGATAGAATAGTAGTATAATAGAATATAATAGAAAATAATTTATGTAGAATTGTAAAATGTACATAAAATAATAAATATAAAAAACTTGTATCAAATACTCAAATATACATGCATCAAATATACAAAAGCAGCCATGTTGAGTGGTGAACTATTTGTAAGGTTAATAGTTTTCTGCAGTAAATTGCAGTTTTTGTAATTCTTCATGATAAGCTATTTGCAAAGTAGGTATTACTTTTCAAATAGCTTATCATGAAAAATTACAAAAACTGTTTATATATAAAGTAAGAAGAGTAAAACATTTACATAATGATTTGTGGAAATCAAAAACTATATATTTAATGAATACCTGGGAAAATACATGCTGCAAATATATTCAGTGAATAATCACTCAGTCATGAATGAAATAACACAATGAATGAATGAATACTTGGAATACTGAATTATTTAATTAAATTATTGCAAAGATATAGAAAATAAAAACTCAATCGGGTAACTTTATACCCATGGTATGCATCAAAGGGTTAACTAAAATTGATACACGCCAATGTTAAGTTAGCTTTCGCTAAGTGTCCAAATCATGAATTGGTGTTTGAACAGATACATTAACACTAGTGTCGCATTTTAATTTGTAATTTGATATCGCTACCTTGAATTTAGCAGATGTCCGGTTAGTTGCAAACAACTGGAATGACGAGAACTCATTCAGCCAATCAGCGAGATTGGCTTGGTGACTCTTGCTGATTGGCTCTTTGCTGTATGTAGGAATTGATTTCCTTTGCCCCATCTGTTTGAAGTGGATTTGCGTAGGACCTGTTTGGATTTAGTTAGGAGTTCGGATCTCGCTCGACTTTGTTCGGACTTCGCGAAGTGTTCGGACCTGCTGAAGTATTCAAATATTGTTCGGAAGTGTTAGGAAGTGTTCAGCCGGCGATCGCTGGAGGTAACGCACACGACTACAGAAACACAGCTTCCCAACGAGGATAAAGCAGGCTGCCATTATCCTGTAGAGGAGGCTGTTCAGTGACCCGGGCCCCTCAGCACTGCAAGTTTTGGGTCTACACTCACCAGTTCACTTAATGTTTCTTAGCGAGCTGTCCATCACTTGGGCTGGATTGATGAAAATGTTCTTCAGAATAAGCTCAAAATAAATTTCAAAGGCAGAATGGAATTGTTAGCCAGCAATTTGATTTCACTACAATAAAATGAATATTTCCTGTGCCAGAATAGGGTTGAATAATGTTGGCTTTATCCACCAGAGTTGATAATGCTCAAAATAAAGTCTAGAGGCCTTGAAGAATGCCACAATTAAACATAATTAATTGTATTTTCATATACAAAATACATAAAAAGTCCACAACCAGAAACAATGTTGAAAGTCATTGTCTCATAGTTCAAATAAAGATTTGAAAGCACATACCTGGCATTTGATTGCTGAGCAGTCCAAACCAGTTTTATAACAGCAATTCTACAAACCGCCAAGAGAAGTTCAGCTAGGAGATAGAGCAGGCCTTGGCACACCAAGAAAGCAAGGTAGTCTAGGGTTTGAATCTGCATGAGCTGGGACCCACAGTTTTTAAGTCCATCACCTTAATCTTAGCCACACCTACTGGCTTGTGCAGAGCATAAAACAAACATGTCTGCACAGGCAGTGCAATTATTCCGCTAGCGGTGACCTCAGAAAACACAGTATAACCAGCACATTTATATTCTGCGCAATATGAAACCACCAGTACCACCATGGACCACAAAGACCCCACAAACCCTTTTAACCGCAGCAACTAAGTCTGGCTGCAGGCAGCACATTACAGTGAGCTTCAGACACAAAATCCAGCTGAAGAATATTCAGAGTAATGTTCCTCAACACCGACAGCAAAATGCTGCCTTGACCCAGCTTGAACCGTTGCAGCCACAATGCAGAGAACTAACCAGGGGAACCACTGGCTTATAAAATAGCCAACGGCGTCCGTCCGGCGGAGCGAAAAATCCTGCTAGGTAAAAAGTCAAAAAGCCACTCCTCTGCCAGCGTAGTCAGCAGGATTCGAACCTGCGGGAGACTGGATTTCTAGTCCAAACCACTGGCCACGACTACAGGAAACACAGCTTCCCAACGAGGATAAAGCAGGCTGCTACATCTTATCCTGTAGAGGAGGCTGTTTCAGTGCTGACCCTGCACCTGCAAGTTTTGGTCTCTCTTACCGATCTGTTAGCCAGCAGCCCCATTTTGGGATTTTTGGACTCATTTCCTGACTTCAGTGTGCTACACAATAGTGGTGTCTTTGCAAAGAAGACCCTTTGGGCTTTACTATCCATCATCCAGAGTTGATAATGCTCAAAAGATAAAAAGTTCTAGAGTGCCTTGAAGAATTTGTGAATTAAACAAATAATTAATTGTATTTTCATATACAAAATACATAAAATATGTCCTGAGCAATCCAGAAATGTAATGGGTTGAAAGTCACATGTCTCATGAGTTTATATTTCAAATCTGAGGAAGATTATAATAATACCTCAAGTACATACTCTGATTGCTGATTGCATGCTCCAAATGTAGTTTTATATAACAGCAGATTCCACAAACCAAGTTCATAAAAATAATGGGTAGATAGAGCAAAGGCCTTGGAAGGCACAATTAACGGCACAGAAAACTAATGTGAAAGGGCAAGTGCCACCCATAGTCAGCAGGGTTTAAATCTGCATGGGGAGACCCCAGAGAAGCCCCAGAGAATGAACGAACACCACTCTAGTAGTGAATCAGCAGCAGAGACAGACCACCAAGCTGATTTCCTGACTTCAGTGTGCTACACACACAATAGTGGTGTCTTTGCAAAGAAGACCCTTTGGGCTTTACTATCCATCATCCAGAGTTGATAATGCTCAAAAAGATAAAAAGTTCTAGAGTGCCTTGAAGAATTTGTACCACACTGAATTAAACAAATAATTAATTGTATTTTCATATACAAAATACATAAAATATGTCCTGGAGCAATCCAGAAATGTAATGGGTTGAAAGTCACATGTCTCATGAGTTTATATTTCAAATCTGAGGAAGATTTGGTATATAGGCTAATACATACTCAAGTACATACTCTGATTGCTGATTGCATGCTCCAAATGTAGTTTTATATAACAGCAGATTCCACACAAACCGCCAAGAAGAAGTTCATAAAAATACGGTATTTTTGGCCTTGGAAGGCACAATTAACGGCACAGAAAACTAATGTGAAAGGGCAAGTGCCACCCATAGTCAGCAGGGTTTGAATCTGCATGGGAGACCCAGATAACCCCAGAGAATGAACGAACACCACTCTAGTAGTGAATCAGCAGCAGAGACAGACCACCAAGCTGGGGTCGATACATCTTGAAACCCTTTCGCCCGAACAGGGACTTGAACCCTGGACCCTCAGATTAAAAGTCTGATGCTCTACCGACTGAGCTATCCGGGCTCAAACAGTCCTATTATGTTCCATACAAAAGCAGTATCCCCACAAACCACCAAACCAGCTTTCAAGAAATTACGGTAGAGAGAGAGCAAAGGTCTTGAAGGGCACAAATATCTGCACAGAAAACTAAAACCCAAGGGCATATACCATCAGCTTTCGAACCTGCGAGGAGACCCCATTTCAAGCCCATCACCTTAACCTCTCGGCCACAACTAGTTCTGTCTGCAGCCGCCAGCTGTCTTGGCTGCAGGAAGGCAGCACATTACTACAGTGAGCTTCAGACACAAAATCCAGCTGAAGAATGAGGTGGTAATATTCAGAGTAATGTTCCTCAACACCCGACAGCAAAATGCTGCCTTGACCCAGTCGAACCGGGTTGTTGCAGCCACAATGCAGAGAACTAACCACTATACGACTAGGGAACCACTGGCTTACAGCCAATGCTTGTCCGATGCAGAGAGGAGCGAAAAGCCTGCACGAGTAAAAAGTCATAGCCACTTCTCGGCATTAAGAAAACAGCGTAGTCGGCAGGATTCGAACCTGCGCGGGGAGACCCCAATGGATTTCTAGTCCATCGCCTTAACCACTCGGCCAAAGACAGGGCAAAAGGGACTGCTTCACGGGGAAAGAAAAAGAAAAGGGAGGGAGAAAGGGGGGGAAAGAAAGAGAAGGAAAGGAAAAAATTATAATATCCATCACATTTCATGAACACTCAGAAAGGATTTAAGCAAAGGTTTTGTTTGATGTTTGTCTTAAAAAATGTATAATAAACAATTAATAAATAAATAAATAAAACTGATCTGACAAATACCAGACACTCTTGCCAGGACTTGCACCAGGAATCTTCCACCCAAAGGATGGATGTGTTACTCTTACACCACAAGAGTTTTTTTGCCTTTTTTTTATAAACACTGCAAATTAAGCATTGCAAACAGCAATTAAAAACAACAAAATGTTCACAGCACACACAGCAAACACACGTAAAAATGAAAACTAAAAACAAACAACTATATTAAAACCTAACTACCATAAATACTATATACACTAAAAAAATAATTCAAATACCTCCTGTACATTCTCCTCCACTGTGCAACAGAGAGTCCTGAGGCTGGACAATACCACCAGCCCTTAATCTGAGTGTGGCAAGTTGTCTTATTTTTGCCAGCCCACACTGCTTGCAGATATCCATAGAGGATATATATCACATAGTGGGCTGGGGATGGAGCGGGCCATGGGGATGGAGTGGGTCATGGAGTGGGTCGTGGTGATGGAGTGGGCCGTGGGGATGGAGTGTGTCGGGGATGGAGTGGTGGGATGGAGTGGGTGGTGATGGTGGGCCATGGAGTGGCCGGGGATGGGGTGGGGATGGAGGGGTCGGGGATGGAATGGGTGATGGAGGGCTGGGGATGGAGTGGGTCGTGGGATGGAGGGGTGGGCCGTGGGCCGGGATGGAGGGCTGGGTCGTGGGGGATGGAGTGGGTCGTGGGATGGAGGGTCGTGGTGATGGAGGGCCGGGATGGAGGTCGGGATGGAGGGTCGGGTGATGGAGTGGGATGGAGGGTCGGGATGGGGCCAGTGGGATGGAGGTGGTCGTGGGATGGGGAGAGGGTGGGGATGGAGGGTCGGGATGGAGTTCGTGGGGATGGAGGGCTGGATGGTGGGGCCGCGATGGTTGGATGGAGTCGGTCGGGGGATGGAGGCCGTGGAGATGGAGACGGCAAGTGAGGGAGGTGGTGCCAGCTGTGGAGATGGTGAGGCAAGGAGATGGTGAAAGAGTTTTTGGGCTGACACGTGGTTGCACCCTAGACCCCCCACAGCTGTCACACCTCTCAGCATGGTAGTCAGACAGGTGCTCTGAGAATTTATCTGCTCCACAACCCCACAGAGAACACTGTTCTCCTCCTGTAATTTCTGCCTCCTGAGCTGCCGCCTGAACCCTGCCTCAATCAAGGTCTTATCTATTAACTGGGAAAGAAGAAAAGCAACAAAAGAAGGTCTTAATATTCATGAAATACACCAATTATTCTACAGAACAAGCACTTGAAACCATAAAAACATGATACAGGGACTTATCAAGCTTTTGATATATTATATAATATACCTACCTTATGGAAACCACAACCACATTACCAATTTTAGATACAGGCATCAATCTTAGGCCTTTTGCCTGTACAACTGAAGATGCCCTGAGCTTACCTATGGCAGATATCCTTCCAATAGTAAGAGGATTTGTTGTTGTAAGTACTAAAAACAGAACAAATCAATTATCCAAAAGCACATATGGTATTGTTTGAACTATTTGTAAGGTTAATATGGATTAGCATTTTTATTTGCATTAGCCATATATAAAAAAAAATAAAACTGTTTATATTAAATAAGTAAACATAACATTTATATTTTTCAAAACTATATGAAAATTAAAACCTATATAAAGAGCATTTATATAATGACTGCCAAAATGAATGAAATACTGAAAATAATTAATTATTAATGAAATTAAAAAAAACTCAAACTGGCATGTCAATAAAAAAAGAAGTTGCTAAGTGTCCAAATCATGAATTTAATGTTTAACACAGTGTCAGTGATTTTAATTTGTAATTTGATATCGCTTACCTTGAATCTCCTTAGCAGATGTCCGTTAGTTGCAAACAACTGGAATGACGAAACTCATTCAGCCAATCAGCGGCAGATTGCAGGGCTAGGGGAATTGATTGGCTCCTTTGCCCCATCTGTTTGGATTTGGGGTTAGGACCTGTTTGGATTTAGAAGTTGTTCGGATCTCGTTCGGACTGAACCCCCTGGTAGACTCCATTCTGCCATGCACGACCGCCAAAGACAGGGCAAAGGGACTGCTTCACGGGGAAAGAAAAGGGAAAAAAAAGAAAGGAAAGAAAAAAATTATAATATCCATCACATTTCAAGATTTAAGCAAAGGTTTTGTTTGATGTTTGTCTTAAAAATGTATAATAAACAATTAATAAATAAATAAATAAAACTGATCTGACAAACATACCAGGACAATTGGAATCTTCCACCCAAAGGATGGATGTGTGTTACACCACAAGAGTTTTTGTGCCTTTCTTTTGCAAATTAAGCACAAACAGCAATTAAAACAAACTGTTCAAGCAGCAAACACAAACAACGAAAAATGAAAACAAAAAACAAACAACTATATTAAAACCACTACCATAAATACTATATACACTAAAAAAAAATAAATACCTCCCTGTACATTCTCCCTCCATCAGCAACAGA